>VZSE01002211.1:64560-94850 GCA_013398275.1 Promerops cafer | reverse complement strand
TATAAATAAACCCCCCTAAAATAATATTTTCACAGCAATCACTCCTTACTCTGCAATCAGGAACCATCCTTAACATTGTTGGGTGTGCAGAAAGCAACTTTTTAACTCTGAAACTTAAACCAAGAGTAAAGTCTTGTGCTAAAAAGCACCTTTCATAATATATTTGTATTTTACCATGAGATAAAAAGCTACTTTTGGTTTTTTGTTCCTTCTAGCTTCAGTCCCTGAGAGCAAACCTCTATCTTTGCTTTGAAAAATGACATTTTAAATAATTTTAATATTTTTTTCTCCTTTGCAGAGCCCCAGAGCTTCAGTTCTACACAAGTGCTGCTGCTGTGGTTATGCTTATTCCAGCTTGGATATTTTTCATGGTAATTTGAATTCATTATTTTAATTAATTTAGGGTTGTTTTTTAATGAATTTAGGGGGTTTTTTAAATTGTGAGCAGTGTGTGCAACAAAGGATAATCTTAAATTTTACCTTTTATCCTTGCCATTTTTTAAAATCAGCCTGAAATACAATTCATCCAATGTTTGCAAGAGATTGGGTGAGTAAAAAAGAGAAATTTGTAAAAGAAATAATTTAATATATACGTTAGTTAATCCAAAAAGGCTGAGTTTATCTCAGGATTTTTGAGTTCAAATCATGATTTTGTCTCAGTGCATTTGAGGTTTGAGATAAAGACTTGCAAACAAAATCTGGAATATTTGTTGACTTTTTGTTGATGTTCATGTGGTGTACAGGAATATTAACCCTCTGAAAGCAAATTTTTGTGGAGAAAAAATTACAGGATCTAAATGTCTTGTATGTTTTAGGTTTTGTTGGGCTAAAATTTAAATGTAAAATTCTATCTGCTCCTAACAGTTGGGTGGAAAATCACTTTTAGGTTTTTCTCATGAACTAAACCCATAAATTCCTTTTTTTTTTTTCGTTTTTGCCATTTAGGATGTGCCTGTGATTGGGAAAAGTGGGAGGAGCTTCAGCTACAACCAGGATATTGTCATTCTCCTCCTGATAGATGGAGTCCTGTTCCACCTGCAGAGTGTCACAGCCTATGCCTTGATGGGGAAAATTTCTCCTGTGACTTTCAGGTAAAATTGTCAGGAAACACTATTTTCTATTTTTTGATCAGGAAACACTATTTTCTGTTTTTTGATCCGGAAACACTATTTTACTTTTTTCTTGGTCAGGAACATTATTTTATACTCTCTAGTCAGGAGCACTATTTTATATTCCTTTTCAAGAACACTATTTTATAAATTTTTTGTCAGAAACGCCATTTTATAATTTTTTGGTCAAGAACACTATCTTGTATTTGTTGTCAGGAACATTATTTTCTATTCTTTTTTTACCTGCTCAGTATCTCTGCTTGAGAGCCAGGCAGTAAAGGTAGTGTGCAAAGAGGTGAATGAGGAAAATGAGAGGATGGTTGGGGCTGGAAGTGGAATTTCAGGTGGTGTTTAAAAAAAAAGAAAAATTAAAAGTATTGTGCAAAGAGATGAATGAGGGGAATCACATGGTTGGGGCTGGAAGTAGAATCTGTGTCGGTGTTTGAAAAAAAATAAAACTAAAGGTATTTGCAAAGAAATGGATGAGGTAAATGATAGGATGGCTGGGGCTGAAAGTGGAATCTGAGGTGGTGTTTAGAAGCAAGGAGAACTAAAGGTACTGTGCAAAGAAAAGAATGAGGGAAATTACAGAATGGTTGGGGTTGGAAGTGGAATTTCAGGTGGTGTTTAAAAAAAAAGAAAAATTAAAAGTATTGTGCAAAGAGATGAATGAGGGCAATTCCAGGATGGTTGGGGTTGGAAGTGGAATCTGAGGTGGTGTTTAGAAGCAAGGAGAACTAAAGGTACTGTGCAAAGAAAAGAATGAGGGAAATTCCAAGATGGTTGGGGTTGGAAGTGGAATCTGAGGTGTTGTTTAGGAGCGNAACTAAAGGTACTGTGCAAAGAAAAGAATGAGGGAAATTACAGAATGGTTGGGGTTGGAAGTGGAATTTCAGGTGGTGTTTAGAAGCAAGAAAAACTAAAAGTATTGTGCAAAGAAATTAATTAGGTAAATCATAGGATGGCTGGGGCTGGAAGTGGAATCTGAGGTGGCGTTTAGGAGCAAGGAAAACTAAAAGTATTGCGCAAAGAAAAGAATGAGGGAAATTCCAGGATGGTTGGGGTTGGAAGTGGAATTTCAGGTGGTGTTTAGGAGCAAGGCAGACATTAAAGCCTGGCTGTGGGATGTGGCAGAGCTGCCCTCCCTCACGGCCCTGCCCTCCCTCACGGCCCTGCCCTCCCTCACGGCCCTGCCCTCCCTCACGGCCCTGCCGCCGTCCCTCATGGCCCCGCTGTGCATCACGGCCCTGACGCCCTCCCTCACGGCCCCGCTGTCCCTCATGGCCCCGCTGTGCATCATGGCCCTGACGCCCTCCCTCACGGCCCTGCCATCCCTCATGGTCCCACTGTCCCTCATGGCCCTGCCGCCCTCCCTCACGGCCCTGCCATCCCTCATGGCCCCGCTGTCCCTCACGGCCCTGCCATTGTCTGCAGCGTTGCCAGCACTGTCAAACACGCCCTGTCCATCTGGCTCAGCATCATCGTGTTTGGGAACAAGATCACCAGCCTGTCAGCCGTGGGCACTGTCCTGGTCACCGTGGGGGTCCTGCTCTACAACAAGGCCAAGCAGCACCAGCAGGAGACCCTGCACAGCCTGGCCATGGCCCCACAGCCCCTGCCAGGGCCCGCCGAGGACACCGAGCCCCTGATCCCCAAGGATTTGGAGCCCTATGATTAACGTGGCTTCATCCTCCCAACCGAGCGTGGCTCCAAGGAAATCCTCCTGGATGTGATGGTTCCTTTGGTTCCTTTGAGTTCCTGGCAGGTCTTGCCCAGGACTTGAAGGGGGAAGGAGCTGGGAAGGATCCAGGAAAGCCTTGGGAATCTGATGCCCCAAAGGGAGGATCTGGAACGTGGTAAACGTGGGCTTTGTTGTCTTTCCATGACTGCAAATCATGTCCAAGCCTGTGTTGGTGGAAGAACTTTGGTGTCCTGTGGGAAAACCATTCCTGTCTCCCTCCCCATCCAAACAATGTGAAAATGGGGCCCCACCACTGAATTCTGCTGGCAGAGGGATGGAATTGGTGCCTCGTGGAAATTCCCAGTTGTTGCTCTGCATTTCCTGCATCCTCCCTCATTCCTGTGTGCTGTAGTGATGGAAGAGGTCCAAGGAGGGGATCGTCCCACTCTGCTCCGCCCTGGGATGGCCTCACCTCAAGCCCTGAGGGCTTTTTGGGTCCCCCCAAAACCTGCCAGAGCTCCAGGAGCATTTGAACAGCACAAGATGGGGTTTTGGGGTGTCTGTGCAGGGCAGGAGTTGGACTGGATGATCCTTGTGGGTCCCCTCCCACTCAGGATGTTCCATAATTCTAAGAGGGATTGGAATTCCCACCCTTCTCTCCCAAAAGAAAATTTTATAGGTTTGGTTGAAGCAAACGAAGGGAAATGAGCTGTGGTGAGCACCTGCTGCTGACTACAAATCCAGGATTTGTAGTGGTTTTCCTCCTAAAATTTAACGTGGAAATGTCGCATTCCGATCATTTATTGACAAAACTGAAATGCAAGTATTCACACACATACCCTGTGTAAATGGAGTGTTGAATTCAATACTTGTAGTTGCTTAGAGGTAAAAAAAAACACTGAAAATTGGTGTGACAAAGGAAGCAGGATCTCTGTATTTCTGTAAGAAACCATTTTGTTGCTTTAATTTCATTTTATTATGCATGAGGAAAGAAATTGATGGGTTTTTTATATTATTTCTAAGAGTGCAACAAAAGGTTGCCTTTTAGAAACTCAGGGTTTTGAGTCTGACCTGTGTGTAAAATATCTAATTTCTGATTATGTCAAGAAATCTCAGAGGCATCTGTGACAGATGGGAGGAATATTAACCATAAACTGAGGCAAATCTTTATTTCTGCTGCTCTTAAGCTTCCTTTTTTTTAAAGGAAATTTGTTTTTGTGGTAGATCAAAGACTAAAAGTTAACTTTCCTTTTCAAAATTCTGAAGAACAGTCATTAGTTTTGTCAAAAAAAGCACGCACACATAGCTACAAAAACATTCACATGGTCTTTTTGGGAACAAAAGTTAAAATGAGTGGATTTTAATAATTGCCACTCTTCTGGAAGGTTGGAGCATGGATATATAGTGGTCTTTATGGTATAAGTAATGGTTAACAGGAAGTTAGTTACCAGTGGAATTCCTGTAAAATTACATTTCCACACCTGAGTGGCTGCCTGGGGCAGATTCCCCAAAGATCTGAGGGAGGAAAATGCCAAATTTTTCATCCTTGTGTATGTGATACATCTGTGTTATTTTGTTTTCTTTTGTACTCCTGTCACTTTTATAAACCTGTGGACTGTGGCGTGGAGCTCTGTGGTTTTTTTTTTTTGTTTGTTTTCTGCCAAATACACTGAGATTTTTGAAAGTATAACTACAAAAAAAGTGTGGTTTGTGTCATATTTCTGCTCTAGGTGACAGAAATCCCAGCTCTGCTCTCACATAAATCGCATAAAATGGGATTTTAACCCCTGGAGAAGCTCATGGATGGCAGCACAACCCTCCTGTTCTGCTGGCCTTTGCTCCAGTGTTCATCTCGGGTATTTTTCTCTTTGCCCTCTTTTTGGCCTTTGCTTTCCTTAGATTAAACAAACCAACTTCTTTGCTGTCCACTCAAAAACCTTTTTGTTCTCCAGTCAGACCAGTAAATCTTCTTTTCTCTTGTGTAAACAAGGAGGTTTTTGCTCTTTGTTAAGAATTCTCGAGGGTGTCACACCCCAGCTCTTCCTGTGCTGTGACAGAAGCAGTGCTGCTCAGAAAATCGATTTTTTGGGAACATTTTAGGGTTTCTGTCACTGCATTTCTCCCGGCCACACCCAGGTACCCGTGATGAGGATGAGCTCTGTGAGCTGGAGCCGTGCAGATTTATTTATTTTACATTTTTCAATACACTCAGAGCGTGTCTTCCTTAAATGTGAATTCCTGATGCACTGAGGTGCAGGTGTAAGGTGTAACAGCACTCCCTGTGTTTCGAAATTGTCATTAATTTCCCATTATATGACATTATATTGTCCTATTTCCAATGGGGGATGGAGAATTAGGGATCAGTGCACCTTGGGGATCATCATTAGGGATCTTCGCTGTTCTGGGCCGTGTCCCGTCCCTGTGTCACCTCTGTCACCTCCTCCCTGCACACTCTCACTCATTTCCATGTAGGAATTGCAGTTTTTGGTTGGAATTGCGCTTTATTCGCTCAAACTCCGCGCTTTGACTGATGTGTAATTAAGGGCGGCCCTGTGGTGACAACGCCTCCATTCCCACCCCTGCCGGCTGTTCGCTGGGTTTATTGCTGACCACGCACAGCCTGGAGGTCAATTAACGCCCCTCTGGCCGGCCGTTCTGAGAGGAACGCCTCAATTAACGGCTCATTAACGATGTGCGTTAATTACCGCGCCGTGGGGCGCTGTGACGTCATCGGCGCGCGGCGGCGGCCGGAAGTGACGCGTGACTCGCGCGCTGCTGCTCCCAGGGCCCGGTGGCGGCGGCGGTGAGCGGGGCCGGGGCACCGCGGGGGCTCTGAGGGNCGTGAGGGCCGCGGGGCTGTTTGGCCCCGCCGGGGCAGGGCCGGGGCTGCGCGGGGCGTGGGCGCTGTGGGCCGCTAAAATCGGCTTCGTTCCGCGGTGTGCGACCAGCCGGGAGTGCCACGAGAGAGAGAGCCAGCGATGAGTTAGCTCAGAGTATTCCGCAAATCAAACCCCCAGTTATCACATTTTTGCTGTTTGTACGTTTCAGTGAACCAAGGAATTAGTGTTCGTTGGCTCTAAGTGACATAGTTCTCTTGTTAATTAGTATTCTGCCTTCTGTCGGTTAGTTATTCTTTTGCTTCTCGTTGTAATTAGTGCCACGCTCAGTGTTTCTCGTTTCTTGGGTCGTGCTGGAATTACCTTTTCCTCAGTGACAGCTGATTTCAGCACTGTTGCTGAATTGGCTTCGTTCTTTTCTTCCTTATCTCAGGATTTCTGCCAGATATCCCATAAATTCTGCATTCCCTGTGTCCTTTTTTTCCCAAGTTTTGTTACCTCCCCCGAGGTCTCGGGTCATTATTAAATGTGTGGCACCAAACCTTGGCCATCAGCTGTGTTTTGTGTGTACCCTCCAGCAGCTCCATGAGTTCTTAGCAGAGTCTTTCCTTTGGGTTTAAAACAAACATTTTTGGCTCACCATAAATCAACTTTAGCATGGCTTTACTTAAAAATAGAGCATTAAGTGTTTGCACTGAAAAAAAATGGGTGTAAAACAGATTTATTTGTGGGGTTTGTCAACGTCTCCTTCTTTTCCAGAGGGTGGTTTTTTTTTAACTCAAATGGGTGATGAAAAGGATTCCTGGAAAGTGAAGACTTTAGATGAGATTCTCCAGGAGAAGAAGAGAAGGAAGGAGCAAGAGGAGAAGGCAGAGATCAAACGTATGAAAAATGTAAGCTGCCCTTTGGGATTCATTTTAATGGAATTATTTGCTTTATTAATAGAAAATTGCATTTTAATGGGGTGCAGTGCCTGTATCCTGATTTTCTGGTGATTTTCCTGATTTCCCTGTCAGCTGAATTATTTTCTGTGTGGTCTCTAATTCTAAAGTTTAATAAAAACATGATGCTTTGTGAAGATTTCATTGGTCTTGCATTATATACGGTGCTTTGTTATAGTTATTGATCAGAAAAGATAAATAAATTTAATTAATATAATTAATAATTAATGTAAGTCAACTGGGACTTACAGTTCGAGGAACAACTTTGAAAGATTTTATAGAAGAATGGGTTAAAATCATGGATTTGGAATCACTTTTGTGTTGCTGTTTGGTTTTGTACAGCTGTGTACAAAATAATTATTGCAGAAAAAACCACACAATAGTTACTGCAATCCTCCTCAGTATTTAATTTTGTCTAATTGTGACAAATTAATGCACTTCAGCTGTAGTTGCAGTCAAAGTGCTGCTGTCATAAATCAGTGGATTTTACAGGGGTGACCAGTCCAGGCTGAATTTTTGAGCCAGCAGTGGAAGACTTCAGTAATATTTAATTCAGTTTTTCATTTTGAGCCATACAAATAAATGGATTTTTCCCCTGTCCTGTGATTCTCTCAGTCAGATGACAGGGATTCCAAGAGGGATTCTCTTGAAGAGGGGGAGCTGAGAGACCATCGCATGGAAATCACCATCAGGAACTCACCTTACAGGAGGGAAGACTCCATGGAAGACAGGTAAGAACGAGGAAATAAAAAGAGAAAAAGTTCCTGAAATTAACCTTTCAACGTCCTGAGAAGAGGGTTTCAAATATCTGAAGGGAAAATCTAATTTTTTTAGTGTGCAGAAGTGGAAATCCTTTTTATAGAACACACCAGGGTAACTTTTTGAAGCACTGGTTGAGATTTAACAGTGCCATGTTCCAGTTTTGATTCAGGGTTATTGTGGAAACTCAGTACAAAACAGGAATCTCTCCAAAACAAGGAAATCTGCAGATTTCCCCTGTCACCTGCCTGAGTTTATTCCTGTCCTGCCTTTCAGGGGAGAAGAAGATGATTCCTTGGCTATCAAACCACCCCAGCAAATGTCCCGGAAAGAAAAAACCCATCACAGAAAGGATGAGAAGAGGAAAGAGAAACGCAGGCACCGGAGCCATTCTGCAGAAGGTGCTTCTTGCCACTCTTGGAAGCTTCTGCTTTCTGGGAGTAGAGTAAATAACAGTGACTCAGACTAAAGAAAACACAGCAGGTGGATAAGACAGAGGAATTTAAACTTTTATTGTTTCTTTGGCTGTGTTTAGTGCCCTTAGGGGAATGACAGGGGTTTGAACGTGGTTGAGAGGACAGAAATCACTTTGGGACAGGGACACTGAGGTCACTTTTACTCCTTGAAGCCTGATAAGATTCTCTCTGGCTTCACTGAGTGAAAGACCTCTGATCCTTGTACCTGCCAAGGAAAAAAAATACCCTTTCTAGAGACATTCCCGTTGTCTTCCTGTCAATAACAACCATTTTTTACTCTAATACAAGTATTCATGCAAGATCTTACAGACTTAGGGCTTTCCAACCCTCTTTCAGAACAGGACCTTCCCTTTAAGAAAACAGCAGAGGTCGTGGCCATAGGTTCCCATCAGTTTCACCCTCTCTAAGTTTTGCCTTCGGTGAATATTTTGAGCAGTAACACTCGGAAATTGATTTCTGTTTGTTCAAGGGAAACATGCCAGAGTGAAAGAGAAAGAACGGGAGCATGAGCGTAGGAAGAGACATAGAGAAGAGCAGGATAAAGCCCGGCGTGAATGGGAGAGACAGAAACGGAGAGAGATGGCAAGGGAGCATTCCAGGAGGGAGAGGTACATCCATCCCTCCCTCCCCTGGGGAGGGAGACCAGCAGCTGCCTCCTCTGAGCATTTGTTGTTGTGAAATAACCAAAAAAAAAATCCACAGAGAGAACTTGTCTGTATTCCTGGGAATGTGTTCTTCACTTGAATTATTTTGAAGTGCTTCATTCCAGGTGAATTCACTGCCAGTGGTTCACTGTAATAAAAAGATTGGATGGTCTTAGAGCTTTTTCCAACCTAAAAAAAAAAAAAAAAATTACAAACCAGATTTGCACAGTATCAGGGGATTAATTAACTGAACTGGCTTAATTTCTGCTTAAATCCTGATAGGATGGAGAACTCCTGGTCTGGGTCTTTTAAATGTGTTTTTTAAAGGATCAGCTGAAAAACTCCACCTTTTTTTGTCTGATGCACAGTTGGAGGTGTTGATAAGGAGGTTGAGTTTAGTGGCTTGGTGCTGCAAACCAGTTTTCCTTCTTTTCACGAGCTGAATTTGTAACAAACAAAAATTATTTTCCAGAGATCGTCTGGAGCAACTTGAGAGAGAAAGGGAAAGAAAAATCCGGGAGCAGCAGAAGGAGCAGCGGGAGCAAAAGGAGCGAGAGAGGAGAGCTGAGGAGAGGAGGAAGGAGAGGGAAGCCAGGAGAGAAGGTGACTCTCTCTGCAGAAATATTCTTCATATTTACTACCACTTTCCTACCTGCTTGACACAGTGGTGGAGTGAAGGGATAGAAAGTGTTTTTTACTTAAAGCAGTGCCAGAATTTAAAAAAAAAAAATGAAGTGGGGAGGCCTTTGATATGAGAGGGAAAAGGAAATATGAATTTTATATGGGGAGATAAAACAATGTGGTGATGTTATGTGCCTTAAATATCCTGGTAGGTTGATCAGTCAGTGAGTCTTTGCCTCTCCCTGTCAGGGAGATTTCCTGTAAAAACAAGATTTCTGGAGGTGTCACTGTGTGCACCCAGCACAATCCCAGTGGTTCTGAACTCTTTGGCTGAGTCTAACTCAGTTTGATAGAGGTTGAAACCTCAAAATTCAATGTGGTAAGGATTTGGGGGAATCAATTGCAAAGAGGGAGAGGTCATGGAAGTACTCCAGGCATGGGAAATGCTGTAGTGGGAGTCAGGTGGGAGGATCTGGTGCCTGAACAGTTTAAGTTCTGCACTTGAACTCTTTGCACAGTGTGTTGGGTATTTGCAATCTCAGCTCAGATCACTTTTGATTCAAGGATCTCTGTCCCAGCTTTCAGAGGTAAAAATCAGAGCCCATTCCTGTGATCAGGTGAAAAAGATTATTCCAGAATAGCAGAACAAACCATATTTTTTGCTTTCTCTTTCTTGCTCAGCTCATACCAAACAGCTCCTTTTTGTGCTTGGCTTTATGCTGATAGTGCTCAATCTGTGTAACCTTTCATTTAATTGGTTTTATTCTTCTGAATGTTCTGTCAGCTCCTTCTAAACCTCAGTTGGTTTTATTCTTTTACATATTTTCCACTTCTTTCTCTGGCATTAATGCTTTAAATCAGGGTGTTTACTGTGTAACATACAGGGCAGCTTGCTTCTGTTTTTAAGTATGGCAGCAGCTTTCTCTAAGCAGTACAAATCCATATTTTATTTGAGATAAGTCAAACCCCTTCATTCTCCCAGATTTAAGTAGGTTCCTCTCCCATTCTTCCCCGTTACCCTGTAAAAAAAAAAATAAAAATGAAAAGCATTCAAATCAGGTGGCTGTGGCAGACAGGACAACTCTAATTAGGCAGATGTAACAATTTCTTGTGGTTTTGTTTTCCCTAGTTTCTGCACACCATAGAACAGTGAGGGAAGAATATGGAGACAAAGTAAAAATGAGACCCTGGAGTCGCAGCCCTTTGCGCCAGCAGAGAGACAAGCTTGAGCAAGGAGAGAGCAGGAAACCAGGTAGCATCTGCCACTCTACACTCTCTTGGGGGGCAGCAGGAGCTGGGCTTGGGGTAGTGTTTAATTTTTAGTCTCAAACAAACATCCCAGGTGCTCAGTTCAAGTATTGTCCAGCTCAGCCCCGGCGGCGTAACTCTGGAGTCTTCACAAATATCTCTTTTTCTAAAGCAGTGCTGGTTTTGCAGGAGTTGCACAAGTGACAAATGGAATGGATTTAGGGGTAGGAGTAGCAATTGGAAAAGTTTCAAAATTAATTACCCCGTTCAGTGGTGAAAGAAGCAGCTGACTGAATTTTTAAAATCCTGCAGTTGAATCCCGTTGCAGGTTAAAAAGAGTTTGGTTGCTCCAGCCCCAGTTGGATTTGGGGTTAGGAGCTAAACTGCCTTAAATAGTGACCTCACAAGGATCCATGCAAGCATCACTGATTCTGTCATCTTATAGAAGAAATTAAATTCTTAAGGCAGAGTTCTGCTTAGATGGTGAATTTTGTTTTCCAGGCCAGAAAATGGTCCCACCTGAAGGTTCTGTGGGTAGAGAACTTGCTCAAGTGACATAAAAATGCCTTTGTTAGAAGGAGGAAAGCTCTGTGTCTGCCTTGCTTACGTGTGCAGCTGTGAAAAAAAAGAAATGTGGCCACTCAGAGCAGGATGGAATCAGCTGGAATTGCAGGTGGAGGCAGGCAGCAAGCCCTGGGAAACTCCTGCCTAATCAACCAGCAGGGATTTTTCATGGTGATCTCTGCACTGGAGCAGTGAGCACTGAGTAACCAGTGTGTAGGGACCCTCTCCTGGTGATTCTTGTCACCGTGGTGCAATTTTTTCCCTTTTTTCCCCTGTTTTAATTCATCTTAGAAGACCTTAGGAACACATCATGTTTAAAAATCAGGTCAATATTCCATATTTTTGGCTGTTGATCCTGCACCACTGCGATTCAGAAAAGCTGTTTGTCATTGAGCAGAGTGTGAAATGATGATTTTTTTTTTAGTGCTCTGAATTTCCAATACTGAATGTTCAGCACTGATTTAATGCCAGCAGAAAGTGAAGCAGTTACCTGGGAATTCAGAGGCTTGGAAATGATACTCAATTAGCACTGTGTTTTTAATTTTTGTGGTTTCAGCTGTAAAAGAAGAGAAACCAGAAGAGAGGGACCCTCTGTCAGACTTGCAAGACATCAGTGACAGTGAGAGAAAAACCAGCTCAGCAGAGTCTTCCTCAGGTGATTAAATGCAATTCAGGAGCTGTAATTAATTGTACAGATGTAATTAATTTCTCTGCTGAGCACACACTGTAAGTGTTAAGTGCCTGATTATTCCTGGACAGAATCTGGATCAGGCTCAGAAGAGGAGGAGGAAGAGTCCAGCAGTGAAGGCTCTGAGGAAGAGGGAGAGGAAGAGGAGGAGGAGGAGGAGACTGGAAGCAATTCTGAGGAAGTGTCTGAGCAGTCAGCAGGTGAGGATATCACCAAGCAGGGCCTACAGGGGTGTGTGATTTTCTTTTTTTTCCTCATCCTGTGTTGCTTTATTTGAACATTTTCCTTTTCTCTTAGTCTAGGCTAGGCTGAGACCTCACAGGTCAAGATAACTAAAAAGAAAAAACCCAAGTACAAGTCCTATTCTATCCTTTTGTATAGAGGTAATACCAATTCTTCCTCTAAGAAGCCAGATCAGAAACCTGAAAGCCATTTTTGTCTCCCTAACTGGTCAGCAGGTCAGGTGCTCTGCAGAGCACAATTTGCACTTCTTTGGGGGGTGGTGAAATCCAAATGTCTGTGTCATTTGGAATTATTTTCTGTTGCAAATTTCAGAACTTTTTTCCAAATGAATGGATGTAATAACACAAAGTCTCAGCAAAGAAGTCTGGGTGCAGCTGTTCTTGTCATTAATTAGTAAAGAAAAGGTACAAGAGCAGGCTCTGATGGCTGGGTGTTTTTCTTTAAAATCAATTATAGTTAATAAACAAATATTCATGATTTATTTACCTGCCCACATCCCAATTCCCAGAGAATTGGTAAGAGTTGTGTTCCCTGTTGGAAGCATTTGCTGTCCGAGTGAAACAGAAGTGCTTGGTCACTGACAGTGCAGAAGCCTGGTGAGATAGGAGAGGATTTCAGCAGGGATTTGCCTCCCAAGGTGCTGCAGAAATGTGAATTTTTTCCAATCAAACTTGGTTCTGTTTTGCAGAGGAGGTGAGCGAAGAGGAAATGAGTGAAGAGGAGGAACGGGAGAATGGAAACCACATCCCAGTTGGTACAATGCAAATACTGACTGTTCTAAAGAAGTGTTTGGCTGAGGTTTTGCAGCTAAACATACCTATTTCTACAAATATTTAAAAGTTTGAAATGCTATTCTCATGTCAAACTCACAAATTGCTTGAAATCTGCTCCAAGCTTTATGTTTAGAGGGAATCAGTCTAAAGAGCTGATGTTTCCTTCTCTTTCATTTTGTGTTCTTTTGTCCTGTCCTCTCATCAAAAGAGCTTTGCAGTCAGAATGAGACATCCTGGGTCAGTTTCCTCTTTCATTCTGCTGTAAAGATTTCTTTTTCTCACCTGCTGCATTAACACTGGAAATTGTAGGTGAATTCTTGACAGCATCACCTTTGACAAGAGGAGAAATTTGGCTTTTCCACGACCCTCTCCCATGCAGTGCTCAGTGTCACCACCTTTATTTGCCTAAAGCTGAGTTGAATTACTCCACACAGCTCCTCTTTCCACGACTGATTCTGACTATTAAAGTTCCAGAGTCGAGGTTTGACCGGGATTCTGCAGGGAGTGAGGTGGAGGAGGAGGAGGTTGGGGAGGGATCCCCTCATTCCAATGCCATGACAGAAGGGGAATACATTCCTGATTCTCCAGCTTCCTCCCCCATCGAGCTGAAACAGGAGCTCCCCAAGTATCTTCCTGCACTCCAGGTAGGGGATCACCCTCTTAAATGTAGATAAGAATGTGATTATATCATTGGTATCTGTTATCTTAGTATTGCTGTCTGAAAATAGATCCTTGTGAGAGGAGAGTTCTGTTACCATACACAGAAACTGGTTATTCTGTAGGTAGCCAACAGCAAAGTGTAGAAATACTAATAAAAATCAGGTTTTTACTGATTAATTATGTGAAAGGTAACTGTGAAAGGTGCTGACTTGCTGCTTTTGCCTTTGTGGCAGATACTTCATTCTCTGCAAAAGTGAACAGAATAATTTAATTAATCTGCTGAAACTGTCCAGGATTCCTTTAGAAACTCTGTGAAAAACAAACCCCAAAGATACCTTTCTCATATGGTTTATAGCTCAATTCTTCTGGTAAATTTTAACTGTGTAGTTGCTGAAGTTTTTAAGAAAGAGCAAAACCTTCCCCCAGGTGCTGGAGGAGTAAATGTTGTCCCTGTGTTTTTTCAGGGATGTCGCAGCGTGGAGGAATTCCAGTGTTTGAACAGGATTGAAGAAGGAACCTATGGTGTGGTGTACAGGGCAAAGGACAAAAAGACTGGTGGGTACCAGTGCCCCCCACTTTCTTCAGGGTATTTAGGGCTGCACTTGTGTGCAAATTACCATTCTGCATTTTTCAGTGATGAACAAAATGTATTTAAAATACTTCTTTACCAGCAAGCAGCTCGTTTTCAAGGCAAAACAGCACAGTAAATTAAATATTTAATCAGTGAGAGAACACTGGGGGACCTGGTGATGTGTGTTTATTAACTGTGTGATGGGAAATGTGTTTCCTTTCCAGATGAAATCGTGGCTCTGAAGCGACTGAAAATGGAAAAGGAGAAGGAAGGTTTTCCCATTACTTCTCTGAGGGAAATAAATACAATTCTGAAAGCACAGCACCTAAATATTGTCACTGTCAGAGTAAGGCTGCAATCTTTTACATTTGAAGTACTTTTGTTCTTGAAATACTCCTCTTAGCTTTTAAATATAAAAATATCAGCAACCCTTGCAGATCTTGCTTCTGTGAACAGTTCTGTGCTGCTCATAAGGCTGTATAGACATCACTGTCTACAAAATCTGCTGTTTTACAAAAAATGAGCTGTTTTTTAACAGAAAAAATACATTTTCTAAGGATTTTCCCAATGGCAGCCTCCATCCTCTTGCCAGTACATTTCTAAAATTGATTTTGGATGCTTTTTAAACACCATGTGCAGGTTTTGCTCATCTGGTTCTGTCTTGCAGGAGATCGTTGTGGGCAGTAACATGGATAAAATCTATATTGTGATGAACTATGTAGAACACGACCTCAAGAGCCTGATGGAAACAATGAAACAGCCTTTCCTGCCAGGTACTGTTTGCCACAGCACCCTGAAATTCTCAGAGCTGGAAAAGTGGCCAACACAAATGGCCCTGCTGGCAGCAGAGGGCACTTTGGGCAGTGCCATGTGTTGCTTTGGAATGTCCTGTGTTCCTTGGAACTGAGACTTCCTGGCTTTTTCTGTTTGTTCTGTAAAACCTGACACAAATGAAGGTGTTGGCTGATCCTCGTGGTGATAGCTGGTGATGAATCCAGTTTGTGTGTTTGGGGTGGAGCTGTTCAGAGGTGAAACTGGGGGAGTTTGCTGGACTGGAAAAGAACACTTGGCTTTAATTTTGGCCACTTCCTATGAGAGACAATAATTTCTGAGCATAATTTGGATGAATTCCAGCTGCCCAAATGAATTTTGCTTTTCTGTGGCACATTTTTATGATGCAGGCTATACTGTGCTTTTAACTTGCCACTCCTTCCTGCCCCCTTCCCTGTTCTCCAAACAAACAAAACACAAATTAAAGGTAGATTTATTTTCTTCAATGCATTTGGGGTTTTTTTTTATCATTCCAGGGGAAGTGAAGACTTTGATGATTCAATTACTGCGAGGGGTCAAACACCTCCACGACAACTGGATCCTTCACCGAGACTTGAAAACTTCCAACCTGCTGCTCAGTCATTCAGGCATTTTAAAAGTAAGAATTAGGAAAAAAAATGAGGAAATCAGGACAAATTCTGTGCTGCAGAATCACACAGAGTTACAGCTGTGCCCGAAGTTCTGTGCAGTGGCCATCGTGGCCCTGATGGTGAATGAACAGTGCTGGAAATGTTGCTTATTTTCCTTTCAGGTTGGAGATTTTGGATTAGCCAGGGAATATGGGTCTCCCCTGAAGCCCTACACCCCTGTGGTTGTGACCCTGTGGTACAGAGCTCCAGAGCTGTTGCTTGGAGCAAAGGTGAGTTCCTCCTTGTTCCTCTGGCTGCTGGAGCAGTGACTGCAGCCTGACAGTATTTTATAAATCATGACCAAAGTGTGAGCATGCTTGGGTCTTTATATTGATTCATTCATGAAAATCCTGAATATTCAGTATTATTCCTCCTAATGACATCTGAAAAAAACCCTTCCATCCTCCCCAGACAGAGGGTGGGTGGGTGACAGATGGATTTTGTCCCTTGGAATGCTGATGTGGTCAGTGCTGATGGACTTCTCATGGATTGTGGCAAAATGTCACCTTTGGCAGCTGGATTTTAAATGCCTTTTTAAATTAGGCTAAAACCTGTGACATCTGAGAGCAGAACAAGGTACTGGCACTATTCTAGAATGTTCCCTGCTGATAACTGAAATCTGGGTGAAATCAGGGTTCTGTAGGGCTGCAGTGGCAAGAGCCCTGCCAGAAAAAATACTGGTTTGTCAGCTGTGCTGCTTTGTTTGTGAGTGGAAAAGAGAGGCATCAGTGTGGAGACTTTGACCTTTCATCCTGAAAGATTTGTGTACATTGGTATTGCTCATAATTCACAGTAATTAGAACTTTGAAATAAATACAGTTGAGACCTGGCCCTTGGGTATGAGACTGGTTGTGTGTGTTCTGCTCAAAAGAAAACCAAAATAAACCCCCAAAAACCACAATGCCCCTCCAAACAACTCAGTGAAAATATCTTTCTGGTTTTTCTGAGGTGTGATTTTATTTCCCTTCTTTCCAGGAATATTCCACAGCCATAGACATGTGGTCAGTGGGGTGTATTTTTGGGGAGCTGCTAACACAGAAGCCACTGTTCCCAGGAAAGTCAGAAATCGACCAGATAAACAAAGTTTTTAAGGTAATTTTTTTAATGTTTTGGGATTTTGACTGGTTTTAGAAACAGGAACATTGGAGTAGTGCTTGTTGCTTTTTAACAGAGATTCAGCCTTAATAAAAAAGTTATTTAATCTGCTTTACAACACTTTGAGTAGGCTGAGACCATGATTTGTTGGGTCTCTTTTCTCTGGATGCTTCCAAACTCCTAATGAGTAAATAAAGGATTGCACTCTGAGTTTATTAAAGAGCTATTTTAATTTGCAGGATCTGGGTACTCCCAGTGAAAAGATCTGGCCTGGTTACAATGAGCTGCCAGCAGTGAAGAAAATGACCTTCACAGAATATCCCTACAACAACCTGCGCAAGAGATTCGGGGCTCTGCTCTCTGACCAGGGCTTTGACCTGATGAACAAGTGGGTGCCAAATTCCAGGGGATCCCTGGGAAATATGTGGGCAGGAAAACAATTTTCTGTGTTGTGAAAGGTTTATAAAATCAAGCCCAGGCTGTGCAGTTACACTGTGTTACAGGAGTAGCTGGTGTGTTAATAGAATGTCTAAAATCTCTCTTGAAATAGCAAAAATTGTAAAATATTCGAATGGAATTACCCTGGATCCCTTTGGAGGATAGAATATATATATATATATATATATATATACATTATATATACTAGTAATAGACTTAAACCAAATTAATAGAATTATACCCAATACCCAATTAATAGAATTATACCAAATATCCAATAATAAAATTATACCAAAGCAATAGAATTATACCCAATACTAGTAATAGAATTAAACCAAATTAATAGAATTATACCCAATACCCAATTAATACAATTATACCCAATATCCAGTAATAAAATTATACCAAAGTAATAGAATTATACCAGATACCAGTTATAGAATGATACCAAATTAATAGAATTATACCAAATACCAGTAATAGAATGAATCCCAGTTCATAGAATTATACCCAATACCCAATTAATACAATTATACCCAATATCCAGTAATAAAATTATACCAAAGTAATAGAATTATACCAGATACCAGTTATAGAATGATACCAAATTAATAGAATTATACCAAATACCAGTAATAGAATGAATCCCAGTTCACAGAATTATACCCAATACCCAATTAATAGAATCATACCCAATACCATTAATAGAATTAAAGCCAATGAACAGAATTATACCCAATACCTACTCACAGAATTACACCCAACTAACAGAATTATACCAAATTAACTGAATTACACCCAATACCAGTAATAGAATGAATCCCAATTCATAGAGTTATACCCAATATCCAAGTAATAGAATTATACCCAATATGCAGTAATAAGATTATTCCAAATTAATAGAATTATACCCAATACCAGTAATAGAATGAATCCCAATTCATAGAATTATACCCAATACCCAATTAATAGAATTATACCAAATTAATAGAATTACACCCAATAGCAGTAATAGAATGAATCCCAATTCATAGTTATACCCAATATCCAAGTAATAGAATTATACCCAATACCATTAATAGAATTATACCCAGTTCACAGAATTATACCCAATACCTACTCACCCAATTAACACCTACTCACAGAATTACACCCAACTAACAGAATTATACCAAATTAACTGAATTACACCCAATACCAGTAATAGAATCATCCCCAATACCCCGTGCCGGAATTGAGTTAAACCCCACAAAACCCTCAACATCACAAAACTTAAACATCACAAAACCCTCAATCTCATTCCTGAACAATTCCCAGTTTGGGGGGGGGGTTAAGATTTCCCATTTTTCCCCCCTCCTTGGCAGCTTCCTGACCTATTACCCGGCGCGCCGGATCACGGCCGAGGACGGGCTGAAGCACGAGTACTTCCGGGAGACCCCGCTGCCCATCGACCCCTCCATGTTCCCCACCTGGCCAGCCAAGAGCGAGCAGCAGCGGGTCAAGAGGGGCACCAGCCCCCGGCCCCCCGAGGGAGGGCTGGGCTACAGCCAGCTGGTGAGTGTGGCACAGGGCAGAGCCTGCCCTGGGGATCCTGACATTTATTCAGCTGGACTGGCAGGGAGAGTCCAGCTCTGCTTCCCAAAGCCAGTGCTGGTGAGTGTGGCACAGGGCAGAGCCTGCCCTGGGGCTGGGCTCTGCGTGGGATCCTGAGATTTATTCAGCTGGACTGGCAGGGAGAGTCCAGCTCTGCTTCCCAAAGCCCAGGGAAGGTCCAGCTTTCCTTCCCAAAGCCAGTAGTGGTGAGTGTGGCATGGCTCCAGAGCCTGCCCTGGGGCTGGGCTCTGCGTGGGATCCTGAGATTTATTCAGCTGGACTGGCAGGGAGAGTCCAGCTTTCCTTCCCAAAGCCAGTAGTGGTGAGTGTGGCACAGCTCCAGAGCCTCCCCTGGGCTTTTGTTGGGATCCTGAGATTCACCTAGACTGCCAAGGAAAGTCCAGCTTTCCTGCCCAAAATCATTGCTGATAAGTGTGGCATGGCTCCAGAGCCTCCCCTGGGCTTTTGTTGGCATCCTGAGATTTATTCAGCTGGACTGGCAGGTAAAGTCCAGCTTTCCTTGCCAAAGTCAGTGCTGGTGAGTGTGGCACAGGGCAGAGCCTGCCCTGGGGCTGGGCTTTGCTTGGGATCCTGAGATTCACCTGGACTGGCAGGGAGAGTCCAGCTTTCCTTCCCAAAGGCCAAGAAAGTCCAGCTTTCCTTCCCAAAGCCCAGGAAAGTCCAGCTTTCCTTCCCAGTGCTGCTGAGGTGGGCACTGGCATTGTCTGCCCAGGGAGGGGATGGGGTCACTGTCCCTGCAGGGGTTTAACAAAGCCTGGACGTGGCACTCAGTGCCAGGGTTTAGTTGATGAGGAGGTGTTGGGTCATAGGTTGGACTTGATGATCTCAAAGGTCTTTTCCAGCCTGGTTCATTCTTTGATTCTGTGAGTGTGGCACAGCTCCAGAGCCTCACCTGGGGCTGAGCTTTGACTGGGATCCTGAGATTCACCTGCACTGGCAGGGAAAGTCCAGCTTCCCTTCCCAAAGGCCAGTGCCACGTACTGCTCTGCTCCCAGAATCATTTCAAGGCACAATCAGAAAGAAATATCTGGTTTATCCCAGTGCAGAGCAGTTTCTCTTTTGAAAATGTTCATTGTTTTACACCTTCAACTAAGCTGTTGAATTTGGGTTTGAAATAAATCCACAGTCTGGTAAATGATACAGATCTTGGGGATAGAAACAGATGCCTTTTTCCAGTCCTGGAGAATTCCTGAAAGGCCAGGCTGGTGTTCTCCCTGTGGGAATATCTGTTCTATCTATCCATGGGAATTGTGCTGGCCCCATAAGTATGGCATGTTAGGGTCCTAATTCTAGAAAATTCTTACTGCCAGTTCTGTGTCTCAGCGTGGCTGAAAAGGCACTGTACTATATTGTGCCAAATTTGCAGTTTAAATAATACAAGAAGTTTATTTAGCCTTGATTTTTCAGGGTGTAAACACTGCCATGGAGGATGTGCACTGTGTGTAGGATTAGGTGCTCAATAATGGAAGTTTACACTTAGTTAAACCCATTTTTTTTATCTTTCTTGTGCAGCCAGAAGTGGCTACAGGAACTAGGAACACTCAAACTGCTTTTAGCAATGGCAGATTTTGAAGTAGCAATATTTAAAGATTATGAATAACCCAGCACCAACCTTAACTGTGATGCCCACTAAATCATTTGTTTCTCATCTTGAGATACTTTGATTATTTTTGCTGTTTAGATTTTTGGAGGGGTAAATGCAGCTGCACAGCCCCTGCTCAGTGCCCTGTGCTTGGTTTTCACAGGGTGATGATGATCTGAAGGACACAGGTTTCCATCTGACCACCACAAACCAAGGAGCATCTGCTGCAGGACCTGGCTTCAGCCTCAAGTTTTGAACTCAACATGAAAAAGGAGGGGGGAAAAAAAACCCCACAAAGCAGGAAAAACAGCACCATTCATGTGAGTGGATTTGAGTGCCCCAGTTCTGTTCTGTGTCAGGGGCACCAGATGTTTTTCCCTGTGAAAAAAACCTCAAAGATTATCACAGATTCCAAGGCTCTTGTTTTATAAATCAATGTGGAGTTTAACTGCTGCATTCCATTAGAGGACTGGAGTTACCTGAAAACCCCAGCATCATCACAAACTGTGACAAAGGACAACTTGAAATAACAGTCCTGGAACAGTTTCTGGTTTATTTTTAGGGTTTGTTTTTTTTGTTGTTGTTGAGTTTGTTTTGGTTTGGTTTTTGGTTTTTTTTTTCCTTGTAAATTTGTAGAATTAAAATACATTTTCAATTGTTTAATAGTGTGAAGGATTTCATTGCTTCACATGCAGCAAAGTGGGATGTTGGTGACAGTAAAGAGAGTTTATTTTTTATTTTAAGTAAGTAAATTGTTTGTGTCTGAATATATTTGGGGCAAAAAGAAAAATGACAATTCTGAGGTTTGTGTCCTGTTACCTTGGAGAGAGCTGGGCTGGGTTTGATACTCCCTGACCAGATTTTTTTTTGTTGTTCTGTAAATGTATTTACAGTGGTGCAAAAAAAATTACTCTATTGTTTTATAAATCAAAAAGATTTAATATGGAGACTTGAAACTTTATTTTCTGTGAAAGTTTTTTTTTACTATATGCCCTTTTTCCATCCAGAGAAGAACTCAGCTTTAGTGGTTGTGCAAGGCCACATTCCAGTCCTTTCTGGGGAAAGAGGAGAGGAGGAATCATGTTGGAATCTCATCCTCTGGAGCCCCTGATTTGTGAAGCTGTCACTTTGTTCTGGGAACAGGGAGATCTGCAAACCACCACATTTTCCTGCAACCACAGCTGGGCACCAGGCCAGTAAGGGATTAACTCAAATCCTAAACATTTTATCAGTTCCAGTCCATTTTGGAGAGTTTTCCTGGGTAAAGGCTGTGGGGCTGGAATGTGGATGTGCTGCAGTTGTGGTGAGTTGGGAAAGCAGCCTGGTTGTTTTCCTGTGGAGGAGAAGAAAAATCTCTGTTCCCCTCAGCCCTGAAGGAGAAAGAGCTGAACCATTCCTGATTGCAGAAGCTTCCCCAGGAACCCACTGAAAAGCAGGAGTGCAGGAGGCTCTGAGGGATTGAGCCATGACCCCACTGTGTAGTTTGGCTGTGACATGGAATTGTTCCCTTCCAGCTTCCCTGCCCCCAGCTTTGCCAGCCACTCCTGAGCTCTTTGCCAGCTGGATGTGGCACTTCGACCTCATCCTGGGTGCCTGAGGGAGGAGCTCACCTCATCTCCCACAGGACTCAAGGCTCAGACCCCTCAGGGACCAAACTCTGAGCAGCTCAGACCCCTCAGGGACCAAACTGGGCAGCTCAGACCCCTCAGGGACCAAACTCTGAGCAGCTCAGACCCTTCAAAGACCAAACTGGGCAGCTCAGACCCTTCAAAGACCAAACTGAGCAGCTCAGACCCCTCAAGAACCAAACTCTGAGCAGCTCAGACCCCTCAAGGACCAAACTGGGCAGCTCAGACCCGTCAGGAACCAAACTGGGCAGCTCAGACCCCTCAAGGACCAAACTCTGAGCAGCTCAGACCCCTCAAGGACCAAACTCTGGGCAGCTCAGACCCCTCAGGGACCAAACTGGGCAGCTCAGACCCCTCAAGGACCAAACTCTGAGCAGCTCAGACCCCTCAGGGACAAGCTCTGAGCAATAAATGCCTCTTGGGCTAAGAGGAAAACCCTGAAGCCACTTGGGGGAAGAACTGTTCTGCAGATCCTTGAACTGAACACATTGGAACAGACAACAGAGGAGCAAATCAGGGTTTGTGTGATCCTCATCCTCCTGACAAGTGAAAGAAAAGTAATATTAAGGCTTAACCTTGTAATTTCTTCTCTTGCAGTGCACCAGGATGTAAAAAATGGCAGGAAAACACTCTCAGAGAGTGTTGAACTTGTCCTTTTCCTGCCATCCCACTGTCCCAGGGGCTGGGGCAGAGTCTGCTCCTGGTTTACAGCAGTTCACAGTGCCCCACACAGCTCCATCTGACACTTTTCTTACAAAAAAAAAATGGGTTTTAATTCTCTGTACAGCAAATAGTTGATAAATTCTTTATCATTAAAACAAATCTGGAAGAGTTTGACACTCCAGTAACCAGTCCCAGAGTCTCTTTTGCCCAAGGTACTGAAGCAGCTGGTGGAGAATTCAGTTGCACTACTGGAGATTAAATCTAAAATGCCAAAGAAACAACTGGAAACAGAAGGAGCAGGAACTGAAGGGCTCCTTCCAGGGCTGTGTCAGTGCTTCAGTCTGATTCTCCAAGAATAAGTAGTCAGGATTCTTTCTTTTTTCTTCACTATGCAAGTGTAAGTTCCTTCATTAATTGCATTTGCAATGATGCTCATGTGATCTTCATTTAGGGATAAATAACCTGGATATGAATATTCCAGAAGTTCCTTATCTTTATACCAGCTGTCAGAAGAGAAAGAATGGAAATTAAATTGAATAATAGTTATTTCTACTAACAAATTTTGCTGAGTAAGTGTAGAGCAGAGACTTTACCAAAACACAGTTGAGTTTTACTCTTTATTTCAGGTGGATAATCAGGATTAACAGGGCATAATCATGAGTAATTTTGGAGTTTGAAAGTTGATGGGAATTTGGGTCCTCAAGTCTAAACCAACTCATGGATTTGAGCCAACCTAAATTTTAGATACATCCAGAACCTGTTCATACTTTAGTAACAACCAACTAATTAAAACCTGAAAGGATAAATTAAAATTTTACAGGTTTTTTTTCAGAATATAGCCAGGGACTTCAGCTTGATAGTAGGAATTAGCTTTGTGCTATATATAAAAAATAGGATTTTATCCTTTTTGAGCTCCAGATTATGAACTCCATTTTTCTTTACCCTGTTTTTGTCATTCTTCCTCATGGATTTTGGTATGTAAAGTTTCCTAAGGCCTGGCACAAGGACAGAGCACTTACTAGACTTTGCCTTTTTTATGGATGATCTTCTGCCCACAGCGGAAGGTGACATTCCTGCCCTCAGAAACTGTCTTGGTTTTGGTCCTTGGTGGGGGCAGAGTGGGGGGCACTGTTGGGAATGGGAATTCTGTCCAAGGAGAGAAGGAAATGGCAGCAGTTAAGGAGCTTTAGCCACCCTAAAAACACTTTCACAGAATCATCATTTAAGGAACCTTAAAGGTATTAATTTAAAAGTGCCTCCTCTTCCTGATTGATGTGCAAAGATAAAAAGGTTGTGGTGTGTAAACTGAGATGGATAAAAATCAAATTATCCCTTTCACAGCTATGGAAGAGGACATGGACAGTCCAGTGGGTGAAAAGACCGTGGAATATCTGGGTTTGTAATTATCTAACTGCATATTTAATTAATGTGGCCCAAAAAAACCCACCTCTGTGCTGAAGAAAGAGGCACTGGTTATCCAGGATATCCTAAGGACAGCAGAATTTACCTGAACTCAATTCCACAGCTGCAGCAACTTGACCTGGTCCTGCATTAGTTCCTTATCTGGATCCATAAACTGAGGCTGGGTAAGGGGATTAACATCCTTTATATCCTGCTCTGGGGAGCAGCTCCACTCCAGATGTTTTTGTCTTGTTTCTGTCCCATCCCTGCCTCAGGAGCTGCTCTGCAGCCCCTCTCTCTGCCTTGCTATTCCCTGGCTCAGCTAAACCAGAGAGGAACAGGACAATTTAATGTTCCACTCCATAAATGTTTAATTATTCCTCGTCCCAGGCCTGGATCTGGCACCATCTAAAGGCACTAAAGGCACCATCTCTGTTGTGCTGCTTGGAGCTGCATCACTCGTGTCCACTGATCCTGGAGTGAAATGAAGATCCTGCCTGTCCCAGGCTCAGTTTTCCTTCCTCCCCACCCCAAATGCCAGAAGGCTCCCTGGGTACCGTAGCAGAAGTCACAGGTGGACGGGCAGTGCTTCTTCATCAGCTTCCTGCGCTTCTCACAGAAGCCTTTTTTTGCCCACGATGGGCACATAAATAACCTGTCCTTACAGCCTGGAACAGGAGGAGATGAGGTGTTAGAGGGGTTGGGGGAGACTGAGCAACCAAACTGAGGTGCAGTGTCAGAAGGAACAGCGTGGAGCTGGGATGGGGAACCATCTAAAGCACAAGGACTGGAGGTGGGATGTGACACCACGATTGCTCCACAGCATCCAGCTGCCACTTGAGGCAAAGCCCTGCAGAGGTTCCTCCTCACCGTAGAGCCTGTGGATTCCCCACACTTCATCCTGGGAAATGCTCTTTTTGCCCGTCAGGGTGGCGTTGATGTGCATGAGGGCGTTGGGGTTCAGCGAGTGCATGAGGCCCAGGGCGTGTCCGATCTCGTGGGCTGCCACGTGGACCAGGTCTGTCAGCCACACCCCTGGGGGAAAGGAGAAGCAGCTGGAATTGTGCTGTGCCCTTGTGTCCAGCTCTGCTTTAGCACACAGTTCCTCCTGGTGTAAAACCAGAGGGAGGATTTCAGCACTAGGACAGGCAACGCTGCCCCGGCTTCATCTGCTCTGTAGCTGCTTGGGCTCAAATTGAGCCAATTATTTCCACGTGCTTCTAATTCCCAGCAGCAGGACCCAGAGCAGTGCCAGGCTCCAGGAGAGCTGCTCTGCACCAGCAGTGTTTGACCCAGTGCAACACTGACCCTCCTCAGCTTCCTGCTCACTTTGCTCCCACAGCCCTGAGCTGAAGAAATGGGCTTGGGAAGATTCCAGCCTGAGAGAGGCTCTTGTTTGACCTCCACAGCCTGGAGTCAAACTCAAGCCTCTTGGCAGCATCCAGCACGTGGATTTTAACTGAAGGATGTGGCTGAACTATCTGACAAATTCACTAATTCCAAAAATTCCAGCAAGAAATGGCCCTGCCACCACACAGTTTGGGCTCAGGGCAGAGGAACGACGACTTCCAACCCTGCAGTAAAACCCCAACTATTTCCATTGTCACCTTCCCAGACCAGGCAAATCCCAGACTAAAACCTAAATCCCAGGCATTCCACGTGCTCCCTGTGTTACCTTTCTTCCAGCTGAACCTGGTGTTCCCCAGGATCCAATACTCGTGGTCATCAAAGTGGATTTCTCCGTGGGGTGGGAAGAAGGCGTGGGCCAGTTCCCCCGTGGTGCCATCGAAGCAGTGGTGGGTCAGAGACTCCAGGCAGTCCGTGTGGTTGATGGAGTAGAAACCTGTGGAAAAAGCAGCAGGCTGAGGGTAATCCAGCAGGATCAGCCTGCCCAGGAAACCCCTGGCTCACTGGAAAGGTCTCTGATGGGATCCCAGGTGTTTTCCAGCCTCCAGAGCCACAAAAGGAAAGATAAATGCAAAGCAATTGTCAGGACTGATGGCAACACTCAGCCACGTGCTGACCCTGATGTTGAGCTGTTCCCAAAGGACACAAATGAATTTGTTTTCCAGCAGGGAATGCTGAGCTCCTCTTGCAACACCACGTGGAAATTGTCTTTTTGAGCAAGAAGCTGGACAGAGCTGCTGACCCCTGGATTGTTCTGTTTTGAACGTAAAGAAGCAGATGCCTTGGAGTCAGAGCTGCAGCAGGATCACAGCAGATCCTGAATCCCTGGAATTGGGCACCTGGAGCTCCCACGTGGTGGCAGGACAGACCCCTGGGAGCCTCAGCATGTCCTGCAGCACCAGAGGGGAACGTGCTGTGAAATTGGGGTGAATCTGCTGGCTGGCACAAGGAATCTGTGCTTCACCCTCAGAAATCCCAGGAAGAACTGACACCTGGGCTTGAGCAGAAAATGCCTCAGCACTGAACTTTTCTAGGCCCAGGGAATTCAGGAACAGCTACGGAGCTGTGGAGGGGAGGAGGGAAGGGATGGAGCAGTGACTGCTCCAAAGGGATCAGCAAAAGGGAGTCTGAACCCACCAACAACCAGAATCCCTCAGCTGCTCCGTGTGACCCTGGGTGTGTCACTGCCAGCATTCACTTTCCCCATCTGTGGAGTAAGAATGTGGATTCTTATTCTCCTGTGGCTTTCCCCACCTGTGGGATCCCATCCCAGCAGCAGAATTTGAGGGGTCATTCTTGGCAAATACCTGAAGCTTCCCAACCACCAGACTCACAGGAAGTGTTAATTGTGACATGAATATTTCCCCGAGCAGACTGAAGTTGTTTTTCTTTGCCTGGCTAAAGGCAAAACCCCAAACCTTATCCAAGAGGCCCTGCTGAGCCCACGCAGCACAGGAGAGCTCTCCCACCTCCCAAATCCTGCACTGCACCCCGGAGCTGCTGGGATTAGCACAGCCCACACCTCCCTGCCCCAGTGCAGGGTCCCACGGGGGCACTCACCGATTTTGAGGTCGCTGGGGAGGTGCCGTGGCACCTCCCTGAAGCTGAACGGGGACACCTCGCTCCACATGCGGAACGCGGCCGCCAGCCCCCGGCGCGTGTCCCTGGCGCTCAGCAGGTTCCTCGGGAAGGACAGGATCCTGCAGGGACACACAGGACACCCTCAGGACGTGCCTGTCCTTCCTCAAACACCTGCAGGCTCTCAGGGCTGCTCCAGGCCGATTCTCTGGGGTTTCAAGCACTCGCTGCAAGAGGTTTGAATCGGGGGTGGCTTGAGCGGGATGTTCCCGACTTTAATAACCCCCAGAGGGGTGAATTCACTCCTGATGTTCTCTACAATCACAGGTTCTGCTCTAACTACAGCTTGAGTTCCTCCTCTGCAGCACAGGTTCTCTTGGAAGGCTGTTTTTATCCTGATCTATCCCAGCCTGCTGTGCAGTGCTGCCAGAAGAAGGGAGATCTGCATTCCAGCAGCAGGGAATTCTTGTTCCTGCCCCTTGTGCTCCCATGGATGTGCACACACTGGTGTGGAATACTCTCAGGCAGAACTTTTTAAAAAGAGATGCAAAGAATGTGAAAGGTTTGGTAGGAAAACAAGTTCTTTCCTTGGGAAAAAAAAATTTACAGGGAAAGAAGTTCTTTGGAAAAAAAAAAATCTATAGGGAAAGAAGTTATTCCTGTGAAAAAAAAATCTATAGGGAAAGAAGTTATTCCTTTGAAAAAAAATTCTAATCACTTAGGAGAGAGACTCAGAGGAGGTTTTTGCTTAGGCCACAGGGCAAACTGTGGGGAAACTCCTGGTGCAGGCTGGCAGAAGCCCTGTTTGGGCCATGGAAATGCACAGATGGCTCCCAGGAACTCACCTCGTCCCACAGGAAGATCTGCATTCAGGGAAGTGCCTCAAGTGGAGCACTTGGGACAAGCTGGGCATATTCTCTGTCCCCTCGGGATGTTTTTGAGCTGTGCTGATTCTGTTCTCCCCAGAACAGAGCACATCCTCTGCACATCCTAAAGGGAGCAGAAGGTTTCATCAGGGCAAACCTGGGCAGTGAAGGCTCTCATGAGGCTGAGCCTGTGTGGGATGAGCAGCAAGGGAAGGAGCAGAGCCTTCCTTCACCACAGGTTGCCATCAAGGGCTTTTCATGGTTTATTTGTCAGTAGCCTTTTCCCGAAGAGAAAGGGAGAGAGATTGCTAAAATCCCCCAGTGCTAAGAGCCCTGAAATCACAGAAATCCTGAGATCACCTTTCAACAGTGATTTCCCTCGGTGCTGATTTAGGTTCATACAGAACTCTTTAAAAAACCATCAGGATACCAGAATTAATCCTCAATCACGACCTTCTGAGGGAGGTCCCTGTTGTGGGGAGCCTGACTCTGCCCTGAACAGTTCCACTCCAGCGAGAGGTGCAGCATTTGTCAAAATATTCCTGCTTTGGAGTGGCTTTAGCCGCTCTCCCTGCCCTGGAATGTGGCTCAGCAAAAGCCACAGGGCCCAGACCCAAAGCCATTGGACACAGCAGGAAAATCCAGGCCCCAGGATCACTTCTGGGGCTGATTCCAGGCCTTACTTGTAGGTGAGGTTGAAGTGGTCCCACTTGAGGTGGCCCGGGGTGATGGTGTACCGCCTGCTCCGCGCCGGGGGCCGAGGAGCAGCTGGGATGAGCAGAGCTGAGGCTGGGGCATCTTCCTTAAAGACAAAACAGGAGCTTGGAGGAGATGGGAGAGACTCCAGGACAGTTGATGCCTTCAGATTTTAGCCTTTATAATATTTTTCAACTCCTGTACTGCATTAGTGCATAACTCTAAACTCCAAAATAAAGTGTCAGCTTTGTCAGACAAAACAATTCCTCTAGGCCTGAGATCCAAGGATACAGCCTCAGGCCCTGAAAAGTATAAACAAAAGTGAATTGGGGGGAGCAAACTGGGGGTAAATTACTTCATTACCTGAAGCTGTGATTGCAGGATTAACCCCTGATATGTAAATGGACCAAACTTTTAATTGTGTGGAAAACTCGTGACCATCGTCCAGCTTGGTGTAGCCCCTCAGAGGATTTTCACTGCTCAAGGTGTGTTTATTGAAGGCCTTTAATAAATCCCCACTTTATTCTCTTAACCTCTCTTAACTCTCTTAACCTCTTCCTCTGTTCTAGGAAGCCATCCCAAGGCATAAAAACCCCCATGGAACAGGACACCTGGGGGCTGGGGAGCACCACAGCTTCTGCCTGAGGGGTAGAAGAGTCTCATCAAGAGATGAGACTGGTCCTGCATCCCCCCAGAACAGCCCCTCTCCTCTTGGAGAGCAGAAACGAGGCCTCAGGAGGCTTCTGGCCACAGCAAGTGCTGCAGCTCTGCCTGGAAAGTTTTCATTTCCTCCTCTCTTTGCCCTCACTCCCCAGCCTCGCCACAGAAGAGATGTAAATCTGGAGAAATGACTAAAACAGGCAACTCTCTGTGCAGGGAGCTCTTTCAGAGAGCTCTGAAATGCCTTCAAAGTAAACAGAAGCCCTGGAAAGCCTGGAGTGCCTTTAAAGCGTGGAACAGCCAAAGACATGGAATTTTGTGACACGTCTGACTCCAGCTAGAAAAGCCTTTTAGTACCTGGAGGGAAAGGAACGGGACCCAACGTGGTTTTTTGGAATTCTTCCAGCTCTGTCTCCCCTTTTTGGGGCTAAGACACTGAAAATCTCCGGGCTCCAGAGGCACCAAGGCACTCCCCAAGAGCCAGGGGCAGTGGCCATGGTACAGAAGCTGCTGCAGGGCAGCCTGTGCAGCCTCACAGCACATTCCACAGGCAGCAGGAGCTGTCTGCAGTCTCCTCATGGAAGAAATGAGGCCCTGAGAGCCAAACTCCCCCATCCCTTGTGCCACAAGAGCAGACGAGAGGCCTGAGGTGGCAGCTCCGGGTCCTGCCTGAAGCCCAAGCACCTTCCCAGGGCTGGAACAGGCTGCAAACCTTCTCCTGCCCACCTCTGACATCCCCATTTCCTCCCACCCTGGCCCAGCACCTCTCTCCCCTCCAAGGACAGAGTCCAGGGTTTGCTGCAGCTTTGTAGGGACCAGGACGGGACATCCCCGAGACAGAGCTGGGAGCCAACATTTCCCTGCTGGCTGCACATCCTGGCAGGGTTTGGAGCTCGTTTTTGGGCTCACCCAGCTCCAGGCCTTGCCCCTTCCTCCCTGGGGGTCCCGGGCTCTCATCCCTGTCCCTTCACCCCCAGTGGGTTTCACCTCTGATTTTACTCTGACAGGGCCAATTTCCCTGGATAAAAAAAGGAAAATTTTGCCTCCTTTTGAGCAGCACAGGCAAGATGGAGCTGCGAGAGGAGCCTGGAGAAAATCAGCTCATAATTACAGGATAATCAGATATTTTCCCCTTTTCTTTTTCTTGCAGTTCTCTTAAGTAGAGGAGAATTATGCAAATCCTTCCTGCCTTTGTTGTTTTCTCCAGGATCCCGTGCCAGGATTGGGGCTGGTTACACATTCATTCATCCTGGCATCAGGATTCTCTCAGGCTCCTGAAGACTCTTGTGGTGGGTCTATTTGTTTATTTATTTATGTATTTATGTATTTATGTATTTATGTATTTATGTATTTATGTATTTATTTATTTATTTATTTATTTATTTAT
>VZSE01002211.1:0-64076 GCA_013398275.1 Promerops cafer | reverse complement strand
TCCGCTTCTGGCAGCCGCAGAGCCGGGCTGGGCTGGCCCGGGACGCGGAGCCCCGCGGCGCAGGCGAGCTCGGCTCCGCCCGGGCGGCAGCGCCGCCTCAGCCCGGCCCGGGAAGCGGAAAACGCTCGGGGAACCCCCCCGGCCCCCGCACGCCCAGCTCCACGGCGGTGCTCAGTTCCCTTCTGGGATCCTTTGCAAAAAGGGGCTCAAACGGCCCTGAACGCATCTGCTTTGCTTTACAGATGTTTGGATCTTATCTATAGATCCATTGTTCCATTTTGATTTATTTCCAGGTTATCTATTTATCTATTTAGATCAGCGATTTAGAAATTGATCTATTTAGATATTTACCTATTTGGATCTCTTTTATCCATAGATCTATTTAGATCTAGCTGTCTACAGATCTATTTAGGTCTATTTAGATTTATCTATTTAGATTAGCTAGACATTTATCTAGTTAGATATTTATCTAATTAGATATTTATCTATTGAGATATTTATCTAGTTAGATATTTATCTATTGAGATCTATTGAGATCTATTGAGATCCATTTATCTGTTTAGATTAGATATTTAGACATTTATCTAGTTAGATATTTATCTATTTAGATCTATTTAGATCTATTTGACTATAGATCTATTGAGATCCATTTATCTNTTTTATCCATAGATCTATTTAGATCTAGCTGTCTACAGATCTATTTAGGTCTATTTAGATTTATCTATTTAGATTAGCTAGACATTTATCTAGTTAGATATTTATCTAATTAGATATTTATCTATTGAGATATTTATCTAGTTAGATATTTATCTATTGAGATCTATTGAGATCCATTTATCTGTTTAGATTAGATATTTAGTCATCTATCTAGTCAGATATTTATCTATTTAGATCTATTTAGATCTATTTGTCTATAGATCTATTTAGATCTGTCTAAAGATCTGTTTAGATCTATTTATCTGTTCAGACCTACTTATCAATAGACCTATTAGATATATTTATCTATTTAGATCTACTTATCAATAGACCTATTATATATATTTATCAATTTAAATTAGATATTTATCCATTCAGACATTTCAATATTTAAATTCCAGCCTCGAACCAGAACACACCTGCCCCTCTCTTTGACACCCCACTCCCCTCCCGGGCATTTGAGGATCAGATCTCTCCTCCTCACCTGGATCTCCTGAGCTCCAGCTGGATACTCCAGCCCTGCCAGCAAAGCCAGCACAGGGAACAGACACAAAAACCCCACCGTGGTTCTCCAGCCACTGCTCCTCTTCTCGTCCAGGGACAGGGAGCTCTTCCTTCTGCCTGCAGAAAGTTGTGCAGCCCGATCCATGGCGTTCTTGAGGGGTTTTTGGAGGATTTTTTTGGGGCAGGCACTCAAGGCATTCCCTGCACAGAACGCATCTGTGATCCTTGAGCTCCCATTTGTGAGCAGCCCTGCAGCTACTGCCAGAGCTGTGCACAACCAGGGGAGTTTCAAAAAGCTCTTAAAAAAAAAAAAAAAAATTTAAAAAAAGAAGAAGAAAAAAAAAAAGTAGACTTTACATTAAGCCTCTTTCCAATGTGCCAAAGATTCTCTCAGGCTCTGCCAAGTGGGATCGTGTTACTGCAGCTGAAATTTGGGCTGGCGGAGCAACAGCAGCAAAGTGAAACAAGCTGGGGTGGACATGAACTCTTCTCTTTAACTGTGTGAGCAACAGAGGGCAAACCTGCAGTTGTCAGCTTTATGTAATGAAAAAAAAACCCCAAAAAAACCCGGGGGAGGGGGCAGCAAAAGGAATCCAGAAGGGCAACATCACCCCCTTGGAATGTGTCATCGGGGATGCTCCACTCGTTTGTCCTCAGGATGAAAAATGAGATGCTGGGAGAGCAGGCTGGGCTCCCTGCTTGGGAAGCTGCTTGGGGAGTTGACAAACTCACACAGAAGTAAACACCAGCCCCTCTTCCACCAAACTTGGCTGGGGATCTGCAAGTTTCTGGTGTACTTGGGTTATCGAGTGTTTTCAGATCACACTGGGTTTGGGTCTCAAGGAGAGGCTCAGAGGGGTTTGTCAGCTTCTCTTCAGCTGGGAGGTTCCTTCAGGCATCTCCAGGCTCCAGACATGAATTGATTCAGGACTTTTTGAAAAAGCTCACTCAGAAATTCTCAGGTTTTCAGAGACTGCTGCACTTTTCTGTCCGGTCCTGAGGTGGGGTGAACTCAACCCCAGTCCTGCCCAACCAGAAGAAAAGGAACCCTGCAAGTTCCACCAGCAAATGCCAGGGAGGGGGAAGGTCATGTAAAAATTCCTCGGGGGCATCTGAGGCATTTGAAAGGCTTCAGAAAAGCCTTGTAATTTTAATAATGAAAAATGCTTTAATTGGAATTTTTTCCACCCTAGTTCATAATCAAGCCTGCACCATTTTATTAGTTTCATGTATTTTCAGCCTAAAGCTGGCCTGGAGCTTTTAAACAACTCAGGATAAATCAGGCCAGTGAGTCTGGGTGTAGAATTTCATGAGCATTTTCCTTTTCAATTCTCACCAAGAAAAACCACCACAAAGTGCAGCCGTGGTTCAGACCCCAGGAAAGGACAGGATAAGGAGCAACAGGCAAGGAAACAATGGATAAAGTTACAAGGGGACGCTGAGAGCAGGAGGAAGAGCAGAAGCCAGGGTCCAGAGCTCTCCCTCCTGTGGAATTGGCTGCCCTCAGCTGCCTGCTGCAGCTTTCTAGGGATGGTTCCTCCTTCCCCAGCAGCACTGCTGGCAGAAGGAACGTGCCTGTGCATGACTCTGAAAAAATCCTGCTTTTGGAGCTCCAAGGAGATGCAAACGCAGCCCTGTTTGTGGTTTGAGCTGCAATCACAGCACGAAGGGAGAAACTCAACTGAATTCTCCAAGTTCCTTTTAGAGCCTGCAGATGAGAACAGAGAGGCTGATTGAGAGGGGAGTCTTGAAGGAAAAACCTGCCTTGAAACGGGGCTCCAGAGCTCCAGCCAAGAGCTCTTCTCCAGCAAGGCAGCACTGGCTTGAAAGAAAAGTATTGTTATCAAACACAGAGCTGGAAGAACATTGAGTTTCAGTCACGAAACAGCTTTAAGTGCCTCTCCCAGAGCCAGGAGCACTCAGCAGTGCTGGAGGGAGATTTTAGTTTGGGCACTGCACACCCACCTCTCCTCCTTGGTGTCCCCCAGTCCTGAGCCAGGGCAGGGCTTTGTCCTGCACCTCACACAGGCTCAGACCCCAGCACGGGGCTGGTGAAGAGGTTTGCCCGAGGTCCCTGTGGAATCTGGCAGGACAGGAACCCTCCAACCCCTGAAACCCTCCAAGCACCCACTCTGTGCCTTATTTGTGTGGCACTCACTTATTTTTGGGAAGGGGAAAGAACCCAAACTTTAAAGCAGAGATTGGGGACTCACACGAGCACAGCCTGAGGGGACCAAGAATTTCCTTCAGGATGTAAAGAAGGTAAAAGTTTTTGTGAAATACATCTCAGCACAGCTGAGTGAGTGCACAGAGCTTTAGTGAAGTGCATTTTTAGGACCTCACTGTTCCTGAATACTTCTCCATGCAGCTACCAAGGGTTAGCACAGCCAAGAAAACCCTTTTCCATGAGTCACAGAACGATTCTGAATGGGAAGAGACCGTGCTGCACATGATCTATTTTATCTTGTGCTGGCTGAATGGGAATCCTGGGCTGCAGAGATGATTCACGACCTCTGTGACATTTCAGGATCCTCCTCCCCTGTCAGGTTATCCCTGGGTGATCAGAAGGGAGAGCAGGGTTTCTTGGAAAGCACTTTGCTTTCTCTCCCCACATGCACTGTGCCCATCTACACCGAAATCCAGCCCATCCCACCCCACCAAACCCCTGGCTGCAGAGAGCTTTCAAAACGATTAAACCAAATATTTGCTGAGAAACCAGCTCAGCGCCGAGGCCAAGACAAACCTCGGTTTTTAGGGCAATGAGAATCAGATGAGGAGAGGACTCAGGACTCCCAGCTGCAGCTCGTGGAGCTGAGGGAGTCCTTGCTGGGCACAGCAGCAATGCCCCTGGTGCAATCCCTGCCCCTCTGGAGCCACCAGGGCACAGCACCCCGGGTGACACCGCTGGGAAGATCCCCCACGCCTCGCCCGGCAGCTGCTGCCGCCGCTCCGGAGTCCTGCTGACTCTGGGAGGTTCTGGAGAGTTCTGGAGAGACATTTGGGTTGGACTCCAGGCAGGATCTGTCATCCCCACTGCATCTGGGCAGCAGAAACATTCCTGGCCTGGTTCCTGTCTCAGAGCAGTGGAACTCATGACACTGAGGGAATCCATGCGGTGGAACGGGGAGAGGGGAGCAGGGCAGGGCACAGAAGTGACTCTGCTTTGTCTTCCCTGGATTCTCCTCTGCTGGGAGCTGGGATTTTCCAAGCCAGCATCCAGGCATGCACACCCCGAGCTCTGAGCAGCTGTCAGGAGGGAAGGAATGGGGAATAAAGTTGCATAAAAGCCACAAAGGGTGAGGAGAGGCCGTGGAGAACACAAAGCACGGGATCCTTTGCACAGCACGATGCTCTCCCCTCCTGCCAGCACCTCAGCTTTGCTCTTCTCACTCAGCTGCTGAAATGTTTGGTTTAAAGCAGGGCTGTGCAGAACACACAATACGTGGCTCCCTTCCCCAGGGCAGCCTTCAGCTCAAAAAATAAGTATTTTTTCACCTCTACGGATTATTCTTAGCATTTCTCTCCGTTTGTTCAGCCTCCATTGAATGTTATTTTCAGCACAGTTTCCAGTGTATCAGGACACTGCCACTGCTTCATCCCAGTCCCCAAATTAACACAAAAAACATCTATGACAACAAATATTACAGCAAAACCTGTGCTAAGAGATGCTACAGAGAGAAGAACCATCAGTGCTGGGAGTGGAGCTGTCTGACAGTCCCAAAGGAGCCCCACCTCTCAGGAAATCTCTGCTTATTCAGGGAATCTCTCTTTATTCATCACTGGAACACAACACCCCCATCAGCTTCCCCTGCTGGGATTTGGGAATTCTGCACGGAGGTGGGGAAAGGAGCAGGACCCAAAATCTGATGGCTGAAGGCAGCAGGATCAGGATTTCATCTGCAGGGAATGGGATTGACCACGGAGCAGCTCCTCCCTGGCCCATGAAACCCTCACACAGCCCTTCCTTTAAAAAGCACTTGGAGATTTCACCCTGCAGCTCCCAACTTGGGGGGAAAAGAAAATAAAAGCAACAACCCAACATTCCTGCATGGTTCCTGTGGGAGTGGCACTGAAAAATTGTGCTTTTCCCGTGGGTCATGGGCTAAAAAAAGGGTTTTGTGTGCTGCAAGAGGGAGCAATGCTCCCCAGGGAGGGGAGAACAGGAATGTTTGGGGCCTAAAGAGAATTCTCCCACTTTCTACCCTGCAGCCCCTCGTGATCAGCATCTGCTGATGTTCCTAGAAAAATCCATGGTCTGATGAATAACAAATGAGCTGAAAACGGCTCCAGCTGGCAGAGGAAAAGGAATATTTTGCTTAACTGTCAGATTGAGCTGCTGCTCACAGAAGTGCTGCACTGGCCTGACCCAGGCAGGAGCTCAGCACTGCACTCCTGACCATGGAGAGCAGAAATTTGGGGATGAAATGAGGGAGAAAGGTCTCCCAAAACACAGATAACACAGTGAATCCACAGTGAGCTAAGAACTGCTTCCCTGGGTGGGGGTATTTTTGTCACTGCTCTCTGGTGGGCTGTATTAATAACCTATTTTTTATATTATTAATCCATTTGGGGGTGGACCAATCCTCTTGAAATCCTGGGAGCAGCACAGATTAGTGGGAACATAAAGCAGAGATGGGTTCTTTACCTGATTCTGCTTTGCAAGAAAAATCTCCCTCTCTTTCCTACCTCAGTCTCACATCTGTAAAATACAAAATTTTGGCCACACTTTCAAAACAAAAGGTTTAGAAACCTTTAGCTCTAAGTCTGAGGTGAGCTGAAATGTTAAAATTGAAGTTGTGCACCAGAAAAACCTGGGGGTATCTAAGGCCCAGAGCTGCAGGAGGAGGCAGAAGCCCCAGGAGCTCCTCTGCACAGGACTCATCCAAATCTCCTTTTTGAGAGACCAGCTGGTCACAAACATCCAGCAGAAAGCTGCTCATTACCCACACCAATTAACACACCGTGATATTTGCCTTTAAAGGAGCATTTCCCACTGCTCTGGCATCTCCTTCCCTGCCTGCAGCAGCAGGAACAGCATCCCTGTTCTATACCCAGCAAGAAATCCAAAAACCAGCAAGAAATCCAAAACCAGCAAGAAACCCAACAGCAAAAAAGGGAGAAAAGGACAAAAACAGGAGGAAAATCTTCCCCCAGCTCTCCTGTCTCAGGATCTCTCAGCAGATTTGATGCAGGTTCATCAGGGAAGATAAAACAGAATTTTCTTCCCTCTCCCAAAGCCTGAGCTGGGCCTGGCGTGGGGGGCAAAGTTTGCCAAAACCATTCCTGGCACAAAGGGGCACCTGCTGCCTTCTGCCAGCTCTTGAATTAAAAAAAGATAAAACATAAAATTGAGGGAGCTCTTCCTTCCCTTCAAAATCTCTTTTCATTAGTCAGGAAAGGAAAAAAAAAAATCATTTTTAAACAATTTCAGTTTTCAGCAACAGCTGCACAGCTTGGAAGTCAAAGGCTGCACTCTTCCTGCAATATTTTTTTTTTCCTTTAGGGAAAATAATCACTTGGAAGCCTCTCTTCATTCAGCACCCAATTTTTAAAAAATTAAGCAGATGCTCCATGTTGGTTTTGCTGAATAAAAGGGCACCTTTGGAATAAGAGATGAGAATTACATGACAGAAATTGAACATTTTGTCACCTCTGTCCCCTCTCCCCTGGTGCCAGCACAAATAACAACACATGGTGAAATATCCTTCAGCATTCTGGATTTATGGAGAGGCTTGTGAATGAATTATTTTTTAAAAAAGCTTAGCATGGGGCTGGGGTAATAAATAGTTTGCAAAATTATTCCCTTGCACCAAAAGGTGGTTAATAAAAGCAGCTCTTACAGGATAAAGTTGGCTCAGATTTGTATTTTTGAGCACTTTTGTTTTGCTGCCCCAGCAAAGATTTTGGGGAAATTTCTGGATTATTCCCAAGGGATTCCCATCAGCATGGACTTCTAGGAAATAATGAGAATCTGCACCTGTGATTTCTACACCAAAGCTGATTCTAAAATTCAGCTTTAGGTTATTTGGGTGCTAAGTATGAACCAAACAAATAATTTAGGGGTTAAATCTGATCCATTTTCACAGATTTAAGAAAAAAAATCTAGTGAAACTGTAACAAGCTCAAGTGAATATTTTGATAAATATTATCTCTAGAAGTCAAGAAATGGTGAAATAACTTTCTCAATACACCACAGGGTTATAAATAATAAATATTCTTATAACCACCACACATTCCACACGGTTCAGCATTTCTTTTTAAAAGATTTGCCACCTCTTTGCTAACGAACAAAGGGAGTAGAGGAACACGGGAATTTTTTTTTTGTTGTTTGTTTAAATATTGCTTCCAATATGTAACAAACAGGAGGTTTGGGCATCATTGTGTCACCACACAAACAGCCACACTTCCACCAAAATTTACTTTACAGGATGACTCAGTGGATAATAATTCTTCACTCAGCTGGAAAACAATACAGCTGGATCCATAGTGCAGCTACTGTTTGTACATTCATTTTTAATGCTCAGGAAAATATATATTTTTATTTTATTAAGTTTTGCTGCAAAACAAAGAAACAAAGATGAAATCCCTTTTTTTTTTTTTCCCCCTCCCCCTCGTATCTTAATTATTACTATTTATTTTCTTTACACTTTGATTGGAGTATTTAACACCTGCCTTTGGCATTATGGATAGAAAGCTCAGGAGTCTCTGAACACACAGCTCTGCCAAAAAAATAAAATAAAATAAAATATGGAAGAAGAAGAGTGTCACTTAGAGGTCAGAAATATTTGTTGTAACAGATTTTCTCCAATCAGTGTTCACTACTTTTTCTCTAAGGCACACGCTCTGTCTTCAGGACCTCCTGACATCCAGGCCTGCTGTTGCTGAGCCCCAGGGGTTCAGAGGGGGCTGCTTGGGGACATCACCTCCCTGTCCCTGACACCTGGGAGAGCTGATCCCCAGGATCTCCTTGGGACCTGGGAGCTCAGAGCACCCCTGGATGCCCCTGGAGCACGCCAGGGATCTGCTCAGCTCTGCTCTGCAAGTGTGGTCGGTTCAGTGGTGGGGCTGGCCCTTCCCTGGGACACCCCAGAGGGGACTCTCCTCCTCCTCCTCCCCCTGGCACATCCCTTCTGTGCTTCCTCCTTCTTCCAGGGAGCCAAACCCCTCCAGGCAGGGGGAGCAAAGGAGGGATGGGGCCGGGGGGGGGAGTGGAGCAGCCTCAGACAAGGACGTGGATCCTCTCTGGAGCATCCTCAAAGATGTGGATCCTCTCTGGGGCAGCCTCAAAGATGTGGATCCTCTCTGGGGCATCCTCAAGGATGTGGATCCTCTCTGGGGCATCCTCAAAGATGTGGATCCCTGGGGCAGCCTCAGACAAGGATGTGGATCCTCTGGGGCAGCCTCAGATGAAGATGTGGATCCTCTCTGGAGCATCCTCATTCAAAGATGTGGATCCCCTGGAGCAGCCTCAGAGATGTGGATCCCCTCTGGGGCAGCCTCAGACGAAGATGTGGATCCTCTCCCGGATGGCCTGGCGGCAGATGGGGCACACGGTGAGGGCCGTGCTGCAGTCTGGGCAGGAGCCGTGCCCGCACTGGAACACCAGCTTGATCTGGTCGTCGATGCAGATGGGGCAGGTGATCCTCTCCTCCATCTGCCGGTAGCGGCTCTGCAGCTCCTCCATCAGCTTCCTCTGCTCCGTGCACTCGGAGCTGGGGCTGCACTCCACCTCCGTGCTGTCTGTGGGCAGAGCTCAGGGTGAGGCACGCCCCCGTGGCCCTCGGCAGCAGCATCCCACTCCCACTGCACCCTCTGCACCCTGCCTCAGCCAGGGAGCAAATACAAATCCTTGCCGTGATGCTTCTTACAGACTTTGCTTCCTTGCTCAGTGGTTTGTGTGTGTTTGGGATGGTTTGGGGTGTTTTTAAATCCTGTCTGAGATTCCTGCCTTGCTGCTCTGGAATATGCTGCTCCCTTCAAGTGCAAATATTTGGAGTTGGTTGTGATATATCCACCCCACTAACCCAGGAATCCTGTGTTCTCTCAGCCTCCTGGTTACACTTGGGACTCCAATTTCTGGCTAAGAGATGTCTAAGAAATGTGTGTGTGTCTTTCAGGACACACATGGTTGAAGAGGAAGAAACCATCTGAATCACTTGTGTTGAGTTTTACAGAAATGAAGCTACATAAATAAGAGTGATTTGGTTGACTCTGTGAAATGAAAGAATCCCAAATCCTGGCTAACTGGAGTTTGGGTAAATATTCTCCTGGTTTCAGCTCAATGCAGCTCTCACTGCTCATCTTCTGCTCCTGAATCAGTGACTAGGCAGCTTTACACTTCACTAGAGATGTCCCTTTCCTCAGCATCCTGGAACAAGCTGCACATCACTGGTGCAGGAAGTGATTTCAAACCCAGTCCTTGGGGACAGGGAGTTTGTCAAAGGCAAGCACTGAAGACATCACTGCCAGGGAAATCCTGCTGGTATTTCAGAGACCTTGACGTTCCTCCTCCACTGGCAATCTGCCTGCAAATGTCTTCTTTGGAATTCCCATCATTATTCTGCTGCCAGTCTGCAGCAGAGACAAATGCTCCTGTCCACTGTCAGGTCAGAAGTGGTGTTTTTGGCATGATGGAGTTCCAAAGAGGAGTTCTGGCTCTGCCAGCTGTGCATGTCCAATGCCATGGGACTGATTCCTGCTTTTTTTCCAAGTCACAAGGCTTGAGCCTGACTCCAGAAAAAGCCCACAGTGCTCAGTCAGGAGCAGCAGGACATGCAATGAAATCCTCACGTGCCCTCAGACTGATCTCAGCCCTCACAAGCACTCTGGAAAAGGTTTCAGTGGCAACTTGCATCAATCCCATGGCAAAAGCAAACCCTGCTGCTGCCTTGCTGACATCACAGCTCATGCTGACACTGGGACAGGAGATAAATCTGAAACTGGGCTGAAGAGCTTTACTGAAATAGTCCAGCTCTGAGGTTTCAGGATAGCTGGGTCATGCCAGCCCTGCACAGACACAGATTTCTCAGCCAAGGGAGAAGCAAGGCTTGCACAAGATGTAGTTTTCCTTCCCTCATGAATTTTCACTGTTAAACCACCCCATGTGAAACCAGACTGGGGAACCTGGTGTTTGCTTTCAATATACAGGATAAGCCAGGCCCAGATAAAGCTCCCTTAAATGTCCTCTCCTGTCTATGCAGCTTGAGCTTGGCCTGGGACACCTGAGCAAATCCATTAAAATCTGCTTTTCTTTCTCTCTAAAGGTGGATAATGCAACAAGCACACACACACAAAAAGCCAAAAGAAATGAACTCTCCTATTTCACTGAAAATCATGGATGCCCCTCAGACTAACCCTGTGCAGGACCCTCCCCACAGCCCTGATCAGCAGGAGCAGCCAGGACATACCTTGTTTCAGTTTTTTGGTTATTGTCACTTGACATTTGATGCACTTCTTCATCCTCCTGGAGCATTCTGCCACGGGTAACACAAGGAGAGATGACAATTAAACCCACAGCAGCCTCGAGAACATCAGATTTGAACAAGCTGAGGCCTCCCTGGGTGATTAAGGGATTGCTCCTGCATGGAATGAGGTCATTACCTGCTTTCTGAGCTGTGCCCTACTCTTTGTCTCATCTTTCCCAGGTCAGCAGCAAACACACCACCTTTAAATCCTCCCTGCTCTGTGCCCCTGGAGCTGCTGCAGCTCTGGGGGAAGAGCATGAAGCTCTGGCACAGAGTTCTGACCAAACTCCCCGTAGTCACACTGTGCCCTGTGAGATGAACTTGCTGACAAGTCTGAGCAGGCTGCCCTTAAATCAGCTGAAATCTTGAAGAATGAAGAGTTACGAAAGCCAGAGGAGAGGGAAATCCTTCTCAGGAGGTTTCTGGTGGATAAAGCACTGACAGCCAGAACTGGCTTTCCCTCTGAATTACCCTGGCATCTCCAAGCCCAAGCAAAGCTGCCTGGAGTCCCAAGCAGCAGGTGGGCAGAACACTCTGTGTTTTTCAGAGATGACTTTGGCTGTCTGAGATGCTGAAATCATGCTGGGGTTGCTTCAGGACACAAACAGCACAAAAGCTCTGTGTGTCTAAGCAGGGCTGGATTTCTGACAGGGCTGAGAGAGAGGCTGGGTGGGAGAACAGGAAAGAAAAACATTTAAAAAACAGGGAAAAAATCAGCGTGGACTCACCTTCACACACAATACTGTGCTGGCATGGGAAGAAATGGATGAGCAAGGCCAGCTCTGAGCAGACCAGGCACTCTGTGGGCACTGCCACGCTGGAGACACTGAGGTTGGTCATGGTGTTGGGCGTGGTGTGCACACGGCGAAGGCTGCAGGTGATGGTTGAGCTCTCAGAAGAAACCTGCCTGTCCCTGCAACCAGGAGCCAGCAGGAAATGTGAGCCACAAGCTCCTTCAGCAGTGGGAAACACTGAATTATCCCTGGGAAACACCCCACAGGGAGACAAGGCAGCACAGGCTCGGGTAGATAAACCTGGGAACCTGCCCTGCCCTGCTGGGGTAAGCTCAGCTGGGATCCTGACCAGTTCTGTCCAAAAAGAAAGGAAAAGAGCAGGGATCTCTAATATTTACACCAGTTGAAACTGCTCTTTTGGAGGTGACAGTAAGGTAACAGCACAATCATCTGCTGAAAGCAAGAATGAGAAATGTCAGCCTGACAGAAATGACATTTTTTAAGCAAAAAACCTCAATCCAACACAGAATTCCTGTGGAAATGTTAAAGGGACACCTTTCACCTGTTATTTGCCAATGACAGCACTTCTGGATGGTTCCTCCTCCTCCAGCAGGAACAGCAGGAGTCTGTGCCCTCAGATCAAACAGAACCCTGCTTTCATGTTTGCAAAGTCCAAATCCAAACAAATAGCTCCTCAGAACCTGAGATAAAGCCAGCTTTGACCTGCCATACTCTCCCTTTGGCATTTTCTCAGCTATTTCTCTTATCAGCTTCAAAACAAGTGTTTATCTAGCCCTGGAATAAATCCTGTGGGTTTTGGTGCCCACTTTTGTGTTCTCTTTAAATATCTGTCAATGAGGATCCAGTGAAAGTAAAACAGAACCCAGGATTGCTCTGCAAAGTTGCTCTTGGCCTCAGAGGCTCCTCAGATTGCCAAGGGGCACAGAGCCCCATAAATCTGCTTTTCCCAACCCTCCCAAACTCAGCCCACATCCTCACATCAGCCCTCCAGAAACTCGGGGCAGCTCCAGAACCAACAGGACGTGCTCAGGGTGACATCCAGAGGGTCTCAGAGAGCCTCCATCCCTCCTGGAGCAGCTGCAGAGACACCAGGGCTGGGGAAAACTCTGGTTTGCAAGGGCTTCCTGAGGCTTACCTGAATTTCTGTGAGAAGTCTTTGACGATCTGGACAATCCTTCCATCTGTAATGAGGTCCAAAGGAGACTTTCCCCGATGATTTGCATAATTAATATCTGCTCCTTCTTGTGCTAAGTAGCAGGCAATGGCAGTCCCAACATTCAGCTCCACATTTCCCAGGAAGCCAGAAGCCTGCAGCTAAAAGAAATTGAGAAACACACTCTGTCAACAGAAGAAGCTTCTGATCCTCTGCTCTGATTTGCATCAAAATCTAAATAAAACCTTGTACTTAAAACTTGGAAGTGCAACTTTCTGAAAAGCACAAGAAGATTCTTTTTGCCTTTATGTAAATAATGGGTTCAAATCTTACATTCCAGGGCCAAGAGTGCCTCAGACTGATCCTACCTGTGATAATCCCCACAAACCAAAGTGGGCATTCACTTCTCCAGGCAGTGAAAAGGAAGAAGCTGGAGGCCCCACAGAGCTGGTGAACAGCTGCTGCAGGGGCCCTAAGTGACAGCTATTTCCAGAGGCACATTTTGATGTGCATGATCCCAAATAATTTGAAGTCAAGTCACATATTCCACTGACTTAAACAACCAGAGCGTGCCACTCAGGGCAAGTAAAATTAGATGGGAAGGAATCTACAGCACTCAGAGATGATGTTACTGTAAATAATATTGGGAATGACAGGCACGGGTCCCTCTTTAGGACTTCCAGGACTTTGGCCCTGCACTTGAGCCATCATCTCCTGGTGGTTTGGTAAGGAGCAGGATGGAAGAGCAAGGCACTGGGCTTTTCCAGGCACCAACAGCTAAAAAGGAGGAATGGCTGGTTTCACTTATTCAAGTAATTTCAAATATAATAATAGTAATAATAACAGTAGTAGTAGCAGTAGTAATAATAATAATAATAATAATAATCGTAATCACAGTAATAATAAAAAATAATATCGATAATAAAATAATTAAACAACAATAATAAAGTTAATAAAAATAATAAAAATAATAGAAATAAAATTAAAAATGATAATGATAATGACAATGACAATGATAATGACAATGATAATAACAACAACAACAATGACAATAATAACAATAAATCTATGCTGGATTTTCCAGTGAATTAAATTATCCCTGCACCTTTGGCCTGTCCTGCAGTGATGTCTAGATCTTTATATCAATGGATACAGAGGAAAAATCCAGTTCAGGCTTTGGAACAGCTTCCCCCTTCTCCTTCAGGCTGCTCCATCTCCCCTCTCCCCCTGCTGTACATCTGCAGATAACTGGGGTGTCTGTGGTCAGCTCTCCTCATATTTTCCATGCCACCAGACAGAAATTCATTGCTGTGGTTCTAGGGCATGAATTAAACCCAGAAGTCTCTTGGCTTTGCATTCCTGACCTTTCCCATGTCAGGAAAGAAGTGCACAATGCTCATAAAAATATCAGAGAGAGCTCTGAATTGTTGGCTGACTACGTCAAGTTTCATGCTATAAATTCAGGAGGATCTGGCCCTGCTTTCCCACAAGCAAGCCTGGTTTCCATGCTCCCCATCTGGACTTGATGAAGGAACTGGAGGGTAACTTTGAGTTCCCCTGCCTTCCTTCACCCCCTTGGACCCCACAGCCTGCAGATATTGCAACACAGAGCATTTCCCTGCTGGAATTCTGCTCACCTTGGAGAGGAGGGAGGCTCCCATCTCCCCGTCCCGCTTCTCCACGGCGAGGGCCATGAGCTGCTGGCGCTCCAGGGCGATGTGCATGGCCGTGTCCCCATCCTCATCCTCAGCATTGACATCACTGCCCTGGCTCACCAGCAGCTGCACCATGCCCACGTGGCCCTGGATCACAGCCAGGTGCAGCGGGCTCTGGTTCCGGTTGTTCTTCAGGTTCAGGTCGCAGCGCCCCTGGAACAGCAGAAGGGGAGGCTGTGAGCTTGGCTGGGGAGCTGGGAGGGTGGGGCCTGGGAGCTCCCAAATCCCACTTGATCTTCACTGAACGTTCCAGTTCCAAGCCATTTTGTTCTTAGCCTTCTCTCCTCCCTGCCAGGGCCACAGGAAAATCCCCCAGGAATGCCAATCCCTGTTGTTCAGCCTGGCAAACAATGCCAGCTCTTCAAAGGGACGTCCCTGTGGGTCCCAGTGTTAACTCAGGACTGGCTGGGAAATGTGGGGCTGGTTTTCTTGATTTTGGTTTTGATTTCTTACCTCTTTGATGAGAATTTCAGCCACTTCCATGTGGTTATTGAGGGCAGCAAGGTGCAGGGCAGTGAATCCATCTTCCTTTTTGGAGTCCACCAGCTGCCGAGCCCTGGCCAGAATCTTCTTTATGGCTCTACAGATAATGACAGGTTATTAAAGATTTAATTAAAATTAAAATTAATTAATTTCTGCCTCTCCTGCTCAGGAGTTATCAATGCCCATGTTTTACCAGGGGGTGCTGACCCCAGCCATGAAGAGCAGTCCCTCAAACCCACAAACTGAATTACAAGAATACAACACAAGCCCTCACTTATCATTTAACAGAGTAGGGAGAAGCCACATTGCTTTGAAAATAATGAGCAGATTTATCTTTGGAAGAGTTCCAGAGGCTCTCAGTCTTTACTAAGACCTTCTCCTGTCCTTCCATGTGTGAACCCAAACATCTGAGACTGCCCAGAAACAGAGAGATTTCCTAGCCTAGGAAAGCATGAGAAAGATGGGATGGGGAAAGCAGGCAGGAGGTTCCTGTGAAGGCCTGAAGGAGGCCAACAGCCCTACCCAGCCATATCCAATCCCAAGAAGTGTTTAACCAACCACCCAGAACCACATCTGCCACCTTCTTAGACAGGCAGCACGAATTAACATCTGCAAAAGGCAGAAAAATGGAAAAAAAAATGAAAGGCCACTTACAGCTTGTTGCCTTTCAGGGCAGAATAGTGGAGCAGGTTGAAGCCTTGACAGTTCTGGACAGTGAAATCTATGTTGGGAACTTCAGTGAGGATCTCAATCACGACTTTGTAGTCCAGAGTGATAGCATAATGCAGGGGGGTGTCTCCCTGGGAATCCTACACATGGAGACCGAAGCAAACACAGGTTAGCAACCTCAGAAACTCCAAGGAAACCCCCTGAGAGCTGCTGAAACTCCTGCCCAGCTTTGAGGGACTGACCCAGCACAGAACAGCCCCACCAGCACACAAGCAAAGCCTAAAAATGGGCTGGGTCCAAGTCACCATCACTGCCTGCCTTAAAAATCTTATTGCTGGGAACAGGAGTGTGGCCACAACACACAGGAACAGCAGCTCAGCTCTGCCTGGAAGCCTGAGTCCAGCAGAGAATGCTGATGTGATGAAGAAGGGGCAGACTCTAAGCTGGAATTTCAGGGTACTGAAATTCAGGAATATTTCCCAGAGCATTTTCAGAGGACGACTTTTGAATTCTACAAAGCCACAGATGATGTGAGACATAAAGAAGCACCTCCCCACCTCAAAAAAGAAAAAAAAAAACCCAAAAAAATCCTAAAACACCTCCCTGCCCCAAATCCCTGCAATCCCAAACTCACTGGGAGGTTGACATCACAGTTGAGCTCACAGAGGGCCCTCACCACCTCCGTAAACCCTTGGCTAACAGCGACGTACAGGGCTGTGCACTTGGCATTGTTCAGCAGGTCTGCACTGGCTCCCTTGGCCAGCAGCACACGGGCAACTTCAGCTTGGTTTCTGGTTTAAAGCAAGCACAAACCCAGATCAGAGTCATTCCAGTGCACACAGTAAATTCTTTCTCTTTGCAAAGCAGCAGAACTCAGGTTTTGTATCCTCTCAGCCCCACCTCACTTCTTCTCAGGGAGGGAAAAAACCCACAAAACCTTCCTAATTTGTGCTCTCTGCTCTAAATCAACAGGAATTCCCACTCTAAATGATGAATTATTCCCTGGTAACTGATGGTACAACTCAAAACCTCATCTTGCTCTGGAAAACACACAGAGAAACCAACCAACCAAATTAATCTCAATCCACTACATCACCTCCTCCATCCCCTTGAAAAAAATTTCATCACTAAAACCTCCTTATTCTTTTTTTTCCTGATTCCCCCTGAAAATTCCTAGCACAAAAACTGTGAAGGACAACAGATCCTTGTGCTAAGAAATCCTGTGCTAGACAGAAATCCTCCTGGAAAAAGGACGCTGCTGTAGAAGAAGAAACGCTCCTGTGGGCTGAAGCTCAAAGGCCAATCCCCAACATAAAAACCAGAGAAAAGCTTCCAGCAGGCACACATCCTTCACAGATTTGGATCTAGGGTGGCAGTTTTCCCTCAGGGATGGCAGGAGGGGAGGTGTCCTACCCGAAGGCCGCGTAGTGCAGCGCCGTGTCCCCCTCGTCGTCCCGCAGGTCGACGCTGGCGCGCGCCTGCAGCAGCGTCTTCACCACCTCCAGGTGCCCCTGGTAAGAGGCAATTTGCAGGGCAGTCCTGCCCTGGTTCTTGGCATCGACCTTTGGGAAGGGCAGAGACACAGAAAATTAAGGATGACCTCGTCCTGTGCCCGGAGCAGGGTGGGAACAGCCCAGGAATCCCACAGGGTCAGTGCCCCGCTGGCTCTCCCAGCTGACCTTGTCCCAGAACGTTTGGGAAGGGAAGGGAAGGGGACAGCACGTTGGGTCAAGAGGGGAGCAGTGAGAGAACAGAGCTGGAAGCTCTGTAATTGCAGAGCCCTGCTGCCAAATCACTCTGTGCCCTCGAGCACAACGCTCCTCGACACCTCTGCCAACAATTCCCTTCCCGAGAGGAAAATGTGTGAGGAAATCAAATTAGCTTTGCAGAAGGCTCTGGAGGTGCCAAGTCCCTGCTGTGCTCTGCTGCTGCAGGTACTTCAGTGGGTGCAGTGCCTGCAGGGAGATCTCAGGGCTCAAGTGCTGCAGTGAGAGTTTTGGAGAATTAAAGGCACTGAAGAACAAGAGGTAAAAAAAAAGGCAAAGCAGCTACTGAAACCAGTGGAGGCTAAGGAGAGGAGAGGGAGGCACAAAACCTCAGCAGACTGGCAAGGAGAACAAGTTAATAATCAAGGTTTTTTTCCCTGCAGCTGATTTTATGCAGCAGTCAGAGCACAGGAGAGGCAGCACTTCCCTGGATAGGCTCAAAATGATGGAGGAGTCCTCTGGGCAAAGAGGAATTAGAGGTCATTGCTGTTCTTCCACTTACACGAGGCAGACAGTGCTGATAATCTGGAAAAACCCTGCCAAGCAACTCCAACTTGCTCTAAGTGAGCCTCAAATCCAGCCTGATCTCTCTGTAAGACTCTACTAGAAATAGCTGATTTGTTAATATAAATATTAGGGTAGAAATAGAAGTCTAATAAAAATAACTGATCATATAATGGATTCCTCACTCTTGGGACTTTCCTGTCTGGGATCAATCTGAGAATTGCAGGTATTTGTGTCTCCTTCCCATTCCCAGAAGCCCCATTAAGTTTATAAATAAAGAAGTATAATAAATACCAGACAAATAACCTCTAAATCAGCTTCACAGGGGTTCCTTCAGAGCTGATCCTGGGTCACAGCCCCAACAAAACCTCTTTTTGTTACTCATGGTTTCCAAAGACACACTACTGAAAGACTTTTGGTGGTTCTTTTTTTTTCCCCTGTCCCTAAACCCTGAGCCCCTCCCTGAAGGAGGGATCCTGACAGCTTGGCACTCTGCAAGCACAGAAATTGTCCAGCAACGAGTCCAGCCCTGTTCCCTGCTCCAGTCAGACATGAGATAAGACACTGCACAGATCTGGGCAGCTTTTCTCCCTCCTGATTCCAACAATGTGATTTTACAAGGTCCTCTAAGGACAGGCACAGCCAGACACAACCCCTGCCTTTCTTTTCCAGCAGATCCTCTGATTTCTGCTCCTGTTTTCCTATAGATAAACCCCTCTCCCCCTCATTCTACAGCTGCAGTGGCCACACAGGAAATCTGGGAAAAGCCAGCTTGGGAAAGGTGCTGTAAGGACTTTAGTTCAGATTTATTGCCACAAACTAGAGGCATAAAATATGCACATCGAACTGGTGCATTTAATTCTAAATTGCAGCAAAATAATATTCCAACTGTTAGGAGATATCACTAAGCCTAAAACATCTATTTCTTTTCTCACATCCTTTTCCCTGCTTGACTACAAAATTTTATGATGATGTTTAAAAGAGCAGAAACAAAGGAAAAATAAGCATTTTTGTCTTCCAAACTTGCCTTGTCTGGGTATTTCTGGAGGAGCTCCCGGACTTTGGCTGTGTTGTTGAGGGCTGCACAAATCACCAGGCACCCTGCATGCTCTGACTCCGTCCTCTGGGACAGCAGCTTCTCCAGGACAGTCACCAAAGTACCTGGAAAAGAGACAAAAATGGACCTGTCACCACACACACCTCTCAGTGTTTGAGGGGACAGAGGTGTCACAGCTCCCCAGCAGCGCAAAGTCAAAAATTTTGCAAGTTCTGCCTCAAGTCTGACTTGTGCAAATAGCTCCAGATCCATCTGTTATCAGGAAAACAAAAAAATCCTGGCAAGTCTGTGCTCTCTCCCACATGATCCTGACACCCAGAGGAAATAAGGATGGTCAGGCCACAAAAAGAATTTCTGAGCAGATGTGCAAAGCACCAAAAAATCCTCCCCTCCACGCACCATGTGATCCCAAACTCGATTTCAGGGCAGATTAGGCAAAACAATTGTTGATTTCACAACAGTTCCACGCACAGACCTGGGAATATTTCACAAGCCCTCAAGATTCAGTGTCCTTGTACAGGAAACAGGATGGAACAGGGAACTGAGACACAACAGGGATGAGGCAAATACTGAACCTAGGGCAGAACTGTGCTTAGCAATTCTGAGTCCTAAACTCTGCATTTTCCTGTCAAGCTTTGCTTGCCCAGTAAGGCACAGCTGGGTTTTATTCTGTATTTTCTCATTAATTCCAGCATCTCCAAGTCCTAAATACTGCATTTTCCCATTAAGCCCTGTCCTTCCCAGTCCTAACTCCTGTATTTTCCTGTCAAGGCTCAGCTTTGCTTGCCCAGTAAGGCACAGCTTGGTTTTATTTTGTATTTTCCCATTAAGCCCAAGATTTCCCAGTCCTAAATCCTGCATTTTCCCCTTAATCCCAGCATTTCCAAGTCCTAAATTCCAGTGAGTCCTAAATCCTGCATTTTCCCATTAATCCCAGCATTTCCAAGTCCTAAATCCTGCATTTTCCTAAGGCCCAGCTCTGCTTGCCCAGTAAAGCACAGCCAGATTTTAGTTCTCCATGCAGGGAAGAACATCTGGATTTTGCTACCATGCAAAGAGCTGGACCAAAGAGCTCCCAGCCCTTGGGGGACAAGGTTTGTCCCTCACTTTTGGATTCCTTGGCACTCTCTGTGGTCATCAGGTTGGCCTCCTCCTCCCTCTGGTAGGCTGTCAGGCAGGCAGGGTTGAAGGTCCAGGACTGTCCCCCCACTGACACTCGCAGATCTCCGTCCCCATAGACCTTGATCACCTTCCCAATGTGCCCCAGGGTCTGTAAGGAAAAAAGAGGATTTTTTTTTCCCCCCCAAAGCTGCAGTTCCCAGGCCCAAAGCTGGGGTTTTTTTGTTGTTTTTTTTTTGTTTTGTTTTTGGTAAAGCTGCAGCTCCTGCTGTGTGAAAAGAAGCACTGGACAAGTGACACACTCACAGACAGCTCCCACTTCGAGGACACCAGAGGGTTGTCACCAGTTTCTCTCTCACTGGTTTGCCATGGAAGGGTTTTCCCAGACACACTGGAAATGGCTGGGGAGGGAGGTGCTGATAAGAACTGATCAAGCTGGGACTGGGGATGGTTTCCTCTGGGCTTTAACTGCTCCTGGAGGAACCTGCATCCCACTTTTTAGCCATGCTGGACTGATTTTTCCACCTCCCTGCCTCATTCCAGAGAATCAGGGAGGGCATAAGAGGACTCTGCTGATGGAAACCTCTCACGTGAGTTGGGGGCAGCCAAATCCTTTTTGTTGGATTGCCCCTTGTCCCGTGTGGGTGCCGGCGTCACCGAGAGCCACCAGCACCAGGGGCTGGGCAGGGACTTCCCAGCAGGAATGCTGGGGGGATACAAGCCCATGTGTAAGTGCTGAGGGCTGGGGGAAGCTCAGGAGGTTACTGGACTGTCCTGGAACTGGAACTGGCGCGCACTCACAGGTGCCATCTCATCTGTCCACTCCCCATGACCAGGTTGGAACCGCTTCACTGTTTCCATATCATCTATCACCCGGACCACATCACCAACCCAAAAGGTGTTGAGCTACAAGAAAAAGAAAGTCATAAGCTTTTGGGGGATGAAGCCACGCACACACACAGACAAAACATGAACAGTGATCAGCCCCTCCGCCCCACTCCCAAAATCCCAACAAACAAGACACCCACAGAGTCAAAAAACAGCATTGCAAAACAGAAATGCAACTACCAAGGAAGCTGTAACCAATGAGCTGCAAAATAAACACAGCCCAATTCTCTTTTAAGCCAAGTGCACATTTAAGTAGGGAAATAATTTGGAACAGGCAGTTTCCTAACTCCTTTTGCTCCAAATTGTTTGTAATAATACCAGATAAAGTACAGAAGTTTTTGTGGTCCATCTCCTCGCTACACCTGGCTTGGCACTGGAGATTTTAATTCACTCTAATAAGGAAGTTAAATCTGTTTGTTATCTAAAACAGAAAAGGGAAACCAGGGTTTATCTGTGCTGGTAATTTGCCAGATGCTCCCTCTGCTCACTGAGGTAGGAAGGGAGCAGTGTCAAAACACACTTTTCAGAGCAGAACAATTTTGTGTAAAACAGTCTGACACGGCATTTTCCACTGGTATTGGGAGTTTTTAGCATTGTGACCTTGTTCAGGTCAGAATTTTGTGGTCTTCCAGCAGCTTCTTCTACACCTAATTATCTCTGTTTCTAATCATCCACTTCTCAAAGTCCTCAAACCTCTGGGGAAGGCCAGAACTGTGAGCTTTAGAAATGCAGCCACAAAATTAGAAGGGCTGGATTAAAGACTCAAAAGAAATCAGAGGGAAGTGAGACAAAGAAGCAAAAAAGAACAACGTGGAGACACAAAACAAGGAAGAACAAAAAACAAAAATCAAAGGGAAATTATGTGGGGAAAAGGTTCATCACAAGGGCAAGGCAGCTGCAGAAGGATGAGGCTGAAATTAAGAAATGGACTTTACCTTCAGGACTTGCAAATGCAGAAGTTCATAAAACAGAACAATTGTGTTTAGAAGAGCAGGGTGTTCCTTCAGCACCTCTGGGGACACCCTGAGCCCTAACCCAGCAGGATCAGTGACCTCCCTGCAGCACTCCCAGGCCAAGGCCAGCACCTACCTTGGTCAGGGCTCCAGGATGGAAAGTCCAGCGGGTCTCACTGTTGAACTGGACCCTCACGTCCCCTCTGTCTGTGATCCTGTGCACGGTCCCTGTCTGCCCAATGAACTTCAGACAAAAAAAAAACCAAAAAAAAATAAACCAGCTTGTTTAATAGTGGGGAAGGAATGTATCCAAGGTATAGATGGTTAAATCACCCAGCATTTCCCATCCACAGTGCTCCCAAACATTTAATCTGTATTTTCCTACTAAGCCCAGCATTTCCCAGTCCTAAATTCTGCATTTTCCCCTTAATCCCAGCATTTCCAAGTCCTAAATTCCAGTGAGACCTAAATTCTGTATTTTCCTGTCAATCCCATCATTTCCCAGTCCTAAATTCTGCATTTTCCCCTTAATCCCAGCATTTCCAAGTTTTGCATGAGATGCAAATGTTGCTTTTGTACAAACCTGTGGGTCCCATCATTTCCCAGTCCTAAATTCTGCATTTTCCCCTTAATCCCAGCACTTCCAATGTTTGCATGAGATGCAAATGTTGCTTTTGTACAAAAAGGAGGGGAAAGGCTCCTCTGAAAGCTCCTCTGAAAAAGCAGCACACTGGGGGAGGAGGGGGATAGGAATACAAAGTGCAGAAATGATTGAAAGTGCAGCACAAATTGTACTCTTTCCAAATGACAGAGGTGGGCAGGGAACCCAACGTTGTTCTGCATTATAAAATACCAGCCAGGCAAACTCTGAGAGGGGAAAAAAGAGGCAAGGTACACAAAACAAAATATAATTGTGTGGTGCAGGGTTCTAGATCTGCTGTTCTGGCAGGTCCTGAGCAGCTCATGGTTTATAAAGAGGTAAAAAATGCCAATTTCTGAGGTGACAGGAGGTTCCTGTTTCTCTGTTTAATATCCCTCTCTACCCCTGCATTCCCCAACAACAGGAATTCAGGAGCACAGAGGTTTAACAACCAACAACAGGCACAGCAACACCCAAAATCTACAGCTTTGGGGGTGTATTCCTGAGCTGGAATAAAAAAACTCCTGGCTCCACTGGCAGCTTTGTTAAAGTTCATCAGAAGATGCCAAGTCCCTGCCTGCCAGGCTGAAAAAAAAACAAAAAAAAAGAGGCTGATGCTCACTTTAGAGATTTTCACATTGAAACTGAAATGACAGAGTTTGCCTTGACATTTTAAAGTTTCAAAAAGTCTGTTCATCTATAGGGCAGGTTGGGCCAGGATAGATATTTAACATATCTTTATAGTTTTTTAATAGCATTTATTCATGCCATTTACAGTAATTGGTGCCATTTCTATCTTTATTTCCTCCACTCTCTGGGGTTTTTTAAAACAACAGGTGACAGCAGACTGATGGCTCTTCAATTTTAAGGCAAGACTAAGTTCCAAAAATATGATATGGGCTGAGAAATTTTAGCCCTGGCCAAGGACAGAGCCCAGTGTTGACAAAACACATAACTTTAATTACCAGTAATTCACAGCACAAAAGAAGCCAAAAAAGGAATGGATCCAGAACACCAAAGAAAAGATGTGTGGCTCATTTAAAAACAAACAAACTAGCCTTTTTTTTTTTTTTCTTCCAAGACTTTTGCAGGGATCCACAAGGCCATTCTCATCCAACAGAGCCTAAAAATAACTCTGACTCCAGCGTCCTATCACTAAAAAAATCTGCATTTGTGATTCAGTTCAACTCTAAGGTCACACAAAGATGTTCTGCTAACTTCCTGGGCAGTGCAGAAGGAGGGAGAGGCTGGAATTGCACCCAGGGAGAACCCAGGGACATACCTCAGCCATTTTGGGGTTCCAGCCTCCGTGGCCCTCCTGCATCTCCCTCAGGATGTCGATGTCCAGCAGGCACTTCACCTTGTCCCCGTGCTGGAAGGGATGCCTGTCTGTGCTCTCCTTCCTCTGCAGCTCAGCTGGTTTCCCTGGGGACAACAAGGACAGCACCCACAGGCATGCAGGGTGCACTCACACACCTTGGGTGCCTCACTGGCTTCCTTACAAGGGTTGAAAATTAACATTAAATTAACATTAATTAACATTAACTGGGGCAGAATGGTGCAAAACTGTTTTCATGCCACATACACTCTACAGGACAGCAGAGAAATCAGTAGGATTTAACTCTAATTGGGTATTAATAAAACACAAGCAGCTCTAGGAAGACACATTTTGTCCCCCTGCAGAGCAGGGAATGCCTCTCAGGCCCTGGCAGACACCAGGAGCTGTTCTTAGCAATCCACTCACCCAAATCTGCTGTTCAGACACGCCCACACAGCACTCAAAATTAGTTCTGCTCTCCACAGGCTGGCACAGAACTCACTGTGAGGAGTTCCTTACCCTCCCACCCTTCCCATGCAGCCATACCCCTGGAATTAAGCTCCTCATCCAACCCTTCCCTCCCCTCATGCTCTTGCCAAGCTGCTCAGGGAGAGAAAAGTCTGAGAAAGACTGATAAAAGTCTGCCTGAAAAGTTTTATCTGAAAAGTCTGATAAAACCCCTGATTCTGCTGCTGCAAACACAAGAACAGACCCCTCTGTTTTCCTTCAGGGGAGTCAAAGATGGTCCCTGCACCTCATTAAAAGAAAAACACCCCCCAACTTAATTACTAAAATTTCCTGGGTAAGAAAAAGCTTCAAGTCCAAAAGCACAAGGAGTTTCTGTGGACTTAAGAGGAAAGGGGGATTGCAGCAAATTGCCAGTACAGACATCACCTTTTCCCACCACTTTTTCTAATTTTTGGCTGTTCCATTTTCCAAAGTCTCCCTTTGGTCACAGTCCCCCTTTGAACACACTTTTGGCTCCACCAGGAGAGTGTTTGCTCTCTAAAAGCACAGTGAACAACAGCTTGCCTGAAGAATGAAAAGCTTTGGATTGACAAATGTAACAAAAGTGAGTAAAGTTGGATTCTCTGTAGCAGAGTGGGAATTTCCTGTATTTCTAGAAGAAGTTGTATTCCTTGGGACAGAACTGTGGATATCTGAAGGTTTTATCACCAAAAGGCCAAACTATTTCATGAATTACTCTGAGATCAAGCAGTATGTTCACACACAAACCAAATTCTCTCAAATGATGCTCATTATGTGGGAACTTTAGAAATCAGGAGGTGGTTTTATGCCTTCCAAACAAAAAATGGCTTCAGCAACAACAGCCGCATGAACTTCTCAACACAGACTTCACTCAGCAAAGATTTGTCTCCACCCACCTAATTTTGGGAGGTGCTCCTTGTAGTAGAAGCCCCCAGAAGCCTCCACAGTACATTTGAGGTCCACTTTTCCCTTGTGGCCCACCCTGTAGACGTTGGTGGTTCCATCTGCCCAGGTGACACTGGCGACGCTGCGGCCGGTCTCCACGTCCCAGCCCCGGATATCCACCACGCGGCCAGTCTTACCCTCACCCCCTGAGGGGAAAAGAAGTGCAGATCAGGAAAACTGGATCATGAGACAACTCATTCTGATCAATTAGGGGGGAATCCCTGTGTTAAATTTGCTGGAACCCATTCATTTTGGAGTGATTCTGTGGAGAACTCCTGGTGCGCAAGAGCACGGCCTAGTTAGTAATGGTGTCATGGCACCACACTGTGGCAACAAAAAAAACTCAGCAGTGCTGCAAAACCCACCCAGGATCTTGAAATCTCTCCCCAACACCATCCATGTGTGGGGGAACATCAAATAAACTTTGTTTTCTTCAAGCAAGGAGCAGCTGGAAGAATCCAGAACAGGAGGATGGATGTGTGGAGGTGGATCTGGCTGGGCACTGGGACATGCTCTGATCCAGGAGACAACACTGAGCCTTGGGAAGGTGATCAGGGTTTGCACATTCCCAACCCCACAGTCACTCTGTGGTGCACTTGGGCAAGTCCCAGGACTTCCCCAAACGAGGACAGCAACATCTGTTTCACTGAGGAACTTCTGACTGTCTGCAAAGTCCTAACAGCTTGAAGGAGCTGAATTCCTCATTTATCAGCACATCTGAAAAGCACAATGCAAATGCTGGGTTTTGGTGGCAGTTCTACTCATGACAAGAGCATGGCTGTGGATGGGGGCAGCTCCACCAAAACCAGAGGGGTGGATTTAGGGTTCCTCTCACTGCTCCTGCTCAGGGAGCTGCTTTCAGGTCAGCACCACTGTAAGCAACACAAGTCTCAGACATGTAAATGCTGCTCTGATCTCGAAAGGATGGATAAGCTGTATTGAGCATAAGCTGATTTGCTCTCAGACCCTGCAAGGATCCACATCCTCCACTGAACCCAGAGCTGCAATAAATGGCAGAGTCAACTCTGGAAACCTTTGAACTTTTGACTTAATTCTCCAGGGGCAAAAGGAGCTGTAAACATCACGGTGTGCGCAGGGCTCTGGGACAAACGGGCAGGAAAGCTCCCTCAGCCCTGGAGCAGCACCCAGGAATTGCTCTCAGTGACCTGGGGACAGGGATTACATCCCAAAAGCAGCTTTAAAAAGGCATTTTTGTCCCACTGCATTTTCAGCCTGAAGGTTTCAATTCCTACAGAAAGCAGGAACCACTCTCCAGTAACCAGAGTCCTTCATTAGTGCAGCATGTAAAACCCTCCTTGGAGAGAACTTCACCTCACTGTTCTTAAAACTATCCAAATAGGGACATTCCACAGAACTCCAAAAGAAAATGGATACTGTACACAAAGTCAGATAAACTTTCCACTACCAATTAAAGCTTTTTCAAGAAGAGAGGAGTCTTTATTTTCTTGTAACACGGTGTGCATTTACAATTTTGCACAAGAACTTCCAGGATGGTTCCCAGTGGTTTTCACATCTGTGAAAGAGGAGCAGCAAAACTTCCTCCCCACACCCTGGACATGGTTTATGTCATAGATATGTGACCAACAACAAATACAAGAAAACAATGGATATTAATTACTCTAAAGAACAGGCACCTGCATCACCTGAACAACTCCCCTAGAAGCTGCTGCTCAGCACGCGGATTTTCAACCAGCAATTTGCAAAAATAAAAGAATATTTTATAAATATGTATAAAATCAAATGGACATCCCAAAAGCAGCTTACCATCCTGGTTACCCCACTCCCAGTCAGGCCCACGGACCACTTTAGCCCCTTGGAAAGTCCCTTTTAATGTGATGCGAGTCAGATTCTGGCGAGGGCTCACTAGGACCCTGGAAAAACAAAATCAGAGGAAAATGAGTTTGTGGTTGTTATAGACACTGACAAAGCTCTGCTCCAGCTGAGGGCTGTCACATGAGGACCATCCCTCACTTCAGGGTAATGGACACTACTGGGGTGGCCCTGCACGGAGGCATGAATGGAGCTCAGCACATCCTGTAAGCAGAAAATCAGAGCAGCTCAGACCAGCAGTGCTGTGGCTGCACCATTCCCAGCTCTCAGAGACCTTCCCACCTGCCCTGCACCCCACACCCCCAGCACAGCCCCCCTCCAGCTGCAGGGAAAAGGGAAAAGGTACCTACGTGATAGTGAACAGGGGGTCTGATGTCCTGTTAAAGCAGCTCCCAATTCCCATAGTGTCACAGCAGCCTCTCTGCTGCCTCTGTGTGTGCTGTCCCCAGGCTGCCACAGAGCCTTCTCATGAGCTACCAAGCCACCAAAACCCACGGGGACCTGGCTGCTCACCCAGGCTACAGCCCCCTTTTCTAGGTGACTGCAGCAGTGCCCTGATCCATGCCCCTGCAGCCAGACAGGCTCTTGGCAACTCCCAGCCCAGACAGAGCAACCCAAGTTCAGCAGCTGTTCCACAGGGCAAGGGGAGGGGAAGCTTCCTGGGGGCAGGGCTGACCTCAGAGCATTTATTTTCCACCTAATACCTCCAGAGAGAAGGTGGAGACTCAGGAGGATAAAAAGCTTATGCTTGAAATTACTGTTTACTTATCCAGCAAATGCTTAAGTCTTTTACTTTTCTTAACCTGTTACCAGATCTCCCACCTGTGGTTTACAAGCCTGTGTGTTTCAAAAGAGGGAGGGATTATTTATGCTTTGCTCTTATAATCACTGAATGTTCATTAATTACCCAGGCTGGACTCAACAGGAGGAAGATGAAGGCCCTGTATTTGGAGGGTTGAGATTTTGTCTGGTTTAAGCACCATCAAGGCTGGATATTGTTATGAAAGAAGATAATGAGAGTGGAAGGAAAAGCTCAGCTCTAAAGAGCCACTGCTCAGCATTCTTTTTATTGCACTGTGTCAAGCACTACAGACTGGCTTCAAAAACCAGCATGGATTTGGGTACAGCCTCTGAAACAGCTTAGATGTTTTCACTGCATTTTGTTCAATGTTTTTCTAATAATTTATCAAAGATCTCTGAGCCAAGCCCAGAGACAAAGTGATAAAAATATAATTCTCTCTTCCAAGCCCTTCTCTCACAAGGGATGGGATTCAATGCAAAAATTCTTAGTGATAGTAAAATAAAGCACCGAGCTGAGCTTAAGATGTTTAAATAGCAAAGTATCCACCACTCATTCTATTCCCAGCAGAAGTTCCCTTTTTGGATTATCATGTAACAGGAGTCATTCCCCAGCTCAGTACTCTCACATTAACCTGCCACTTCCCCTGAAATTTGTGGATGGGGACCAAAAAACCAAAGCTGATCAATTTAGAAAGCTGAGCTTCCTTAAAGAAGGAAAATGTAAGAAACTCCATTTCCTGTCCTGCTGAAATGCTGGGGGGCACCCACCAGAACTGGCCTCCTTCCCCAGCCCCACCAAAATTCTGACCCTGCATTAAACCACCAAAGAGTGATGCAAGCACCAGATCTCCTCAGCCAATGATTCTTATCAAGGTTTTAATCTAATTCAATGTTTTGCTCCAAATCCTGCACAACAACCAAAGTTACCCAGTCTGATGCAAAAATACCCCTGGGATAAATTTAATCACTGTGACACTGCCTTTAATAACAACGTTAATTATGACAGCACAAGTCTGCAGCCATTTCTGCCCTACAAATTCCAAGGATATTAAATTACTGCAGAGCCCAGAGAGCACTTGGGAGCATGTACTGTACAGAATGAAGTTATGGCTCTCTCCAGCATGCTGGGAACCACTCCCTGGGGATGTTCTGCCTGTGCTCAAGTTTCTCTGAGGTGCTTATTTGAGAACTCTGCTGCAGCACCTGGAACAGCAGCATCACCCCTGCTTTAAAAGAGAGGGATGGGAGATCCAAATCGACTGATCTGGAGGAATTTAAACAAAAATTATTTTTAATTTGCAGCAGCAAGCCAGGGCTCCTTCACAGCAGGCATGGTTGTGTTTTGTGAGATTTTTCTGCTGCAGAAAGTTCTTATCTGAGGAAATAAACACAATGAAGGGAGCCAGGAAGCAGAAGGGATGGTCACCCTGTAAGGTGGCAGGCCATAAATATCACATGAATCCCTTCAGAAAGGCACAGCTCTAAACCAGATTTTCAACTCGTGGGAGACACAAACCCACATCCCTGCCAGGACACACCAAGATCCACCTCCAGAAAAGCCAACATGAAGATCTTGCAGGAAGTACAGGCAAAAGTGACCTCAGTGCAAGGAATTCCAGGTTTTCTAATCCCCCCAGCAAAGCTTTTCCTGAAACTCTTCCAGAGGAGGATAAAGGAAGGCAGTTCTGACAGATGGCTGCTGGTTGCTCAAGCAGGAACCAGACTAAGACCAGGATGCTGGAGAGGGATCAGGATCACAGAAACCTATTTCAGGAACTGTCTTCACCCAGAGTTTTTCCTTTTCAATCCTCTCCTTCCTTGACAAGGCACAGTCCTTGACAAAACCAGCTGTACCTTTATAACACATCTTTATCAGTAAAAGCTGTGGTTTTTTGATAAATCCCAAAGTAACTCTGATCAAATCCTGTTCTGGAAAGCCACAGCAGGGAAGGTTTCAGAGCAAGGCTACTAAATGGGAACTAAAAAGGCTCCTGCTGACAGTTTTTCACAACTGTGCTCTCAGAGATGTTCATACAGAGCATTTAAAGGCAGAATATTGCACTGAGAAGATGCAGAAACACCACTGAGCACACAGAGTGAAATGAAAATGTCTTGTTATCATCCTCCAACATCATTATTAGCTCAAAACCCAGGCCAAAGCTGGTTCAGTGAAGGTTTCTCTTGCTTGCAGTTTTAATCATGTAATTCCAGAAAAGATAAAGATAAAATATGTCATTGAAACACAATCCCTGTTCTAGAAATGAAACAGAATAATCCAAATTACACAAGGGAAGCCCCAGTGTGGCAATACACCTTGGTGATCATGTTTGGGGTTTTTTAAGGAGGCACAGCCAATTTATCTGGCAAATCACGGTGGTTTTTTTGCTAAAGTAAAATCATACAAATTCATTAACAGATAAAAAATAATAAATTCATATCAATAAATTCATTTGATTCCAAATATTCCTCACCCGAATTTCTTAGCTTCGACTGCCACTGCATAAATAACAGGTGTTGAGGAGGTTACTATGTAAATAAACCTTTATTGCCCAGTAATCAAACACCCAGCAGCTGTCACTCAGCTGCTGGATTAGTTCAGCTCTCAGCAGAAGCAGCCACAGATGGGAGGTTGGATTATTAAAGCTGCCTTGAATGGGTCTGCACTGCACAGACCTAAATCAGAGCAAGCACTTGTTCCTGGATCTGATTTCCAAATCCAGCTGGTAACTCCACCAGACAGAGCTGGTTTAAGAATTACAGATGAAAATAACTGCAATTTCTGTTTTGACTACAGGATAAAACACAATGGGAGAAAATATTTGTATTTCTTGTGCTTGATTAAACAAAACATTTCCTGTGCAGCTCGCTGGCTTTTCCAGCTCCATTGTTTGCCAGGAAAAAAAAAAAACAGGGCTTGTGAAAAACTACTGAGGTTGTGATTTATTGGTGAGAGAAGGCTAGAAAATAGCCTGGGTAAAATGCACCACATCTGAAATTCAACTCAGCCCCAGCCCTGAGCAGGTGATCCAAGCAAAATGTTGGTGCTGCATGGGAATATAACAACATTAATATTTTGTAGGAGATTATCTCAGGTTTGATTATTTGCAGAACTCACCAGAGTGTGCCTGACTTTTCCAGCCCTAATATAAACTTGATGAGCTTTGCTTTGCTGCCCTGCTCACAGACACTGATTTATCTTCCAATTGCTAAGCACATATTCAGCAAATGGATACAACAACTCTGAAAAAAGCTCTGCAGTAAAACTGAGCTGTTCCATCCTTTTAAGCCAAGGATGAGAACCTCTCCCACAACAGCCTTAAAATTCAAACTAAACAAGACCAATAAAAATAACAAATTAGGAGGTCAGGAAGCTAAAATAGCAAAATTAAAAAAAAAAAAAAAATCAGCACTTCCTGTCACCTGAAGTTCAAACTCAGGTCATTTTAAGAGCTGAAATAGCCTTCAGGTAAATGTGTCTTCAAAGCCTCTTTAGAAAACTGATTGGGAACCCCTGTCTGGGGTTAAATCCTCCTAAATCCTGGGATTAGTGACCTGCTACAAGCAGGGATGGCTGGCCTTGCCTGGCTCAGGTGGCCAGGGGTGGCTCTGGCAGCAGCAGCAGGAATTTGTGAAGAACCAAAGGATCTCCACTCCCTGCCAGAGAAAGGAGGAGGGAGGATCCTGGACTCTAAAGGAGACTCAACAACAAAATCCAAATCCACACAGCATTTACCATGACTTTTTAAATATTCTGATCTTCTCTTTTTGTCCTTAGGGAAGTGCCAAAGGTTTTATCTTCTACTTTATTTAGAAAGGAAAAAAAAAAAAAAGAAAGAGAGGAGTGATCTAAGCAATAGTCCCAGTGAGTCATAAGCAGGCAATTTCTGTTCTTGAAAAGGATGCTGCAGTGCCTAAGGCAAAGTGTCTCCACAGCTCAGACCTCCCTTGTTCCACAGAAATCCTCTCCATGGCATTGTTCAAAGGTGATCTGTGCCCTTTGTTTCACACCAGCACAGTCCATCCTTAATAATGCAGAGCACTCTCCAGAACTCTGGACCAACAAATCACATTTGCATTAAAGCAAAGATGCTCCCACTGCCTCCTGCCCCTGCACTGCAAGGCACTGCTGAGTAAAAAGGATTTAATTTGCCAGCTCCCTGTGTGAAAGCTGCAGAAAACACTCATTTATTGCAGTTATTGTGCCACCCTTGGTCCAATCCTGAAACCAAACCCATTTCTGACAACCTGTGTGCTCCAAAAGCTGAGTGACTTCCAGGAACCACAACGTGAAGCTTTCATTCAGCTTTAGAGCTGCAGCTTTCCACAACAGGGAGCTTCTTCCTGGAAAATTTCTAATTCCCCTCCATCCCAAAACTCAGCTGGAATCAACACCTGCCATGCAGAACAGCAGGAAAGGTGTTCCATGATCCAATTAAACTGTTTTATCCTTGCCCCTCATTGAGGCTCCCAGAAATCACTGCCACACCTGACAGGCTCATGCTGTGTCTCTTTTTATTTTCTTTTTATTTAATTCCTTTTTTTATCAGTTGCTTGTTATTCTGAAGATCCTTTTTCCTGCTAACACACAGCAATGTAAATCAGAATAGTGCTGATTTTATAAAGATTTGGTATCAGGCACTCTGGCCTATGTCTGGAGCTGTTTTTGTCAAATAAAGTTAATTTCTATCACATTTACTCTAACCACTCAACCAGCTATACTCACAGAAAAAAAAATATTTAAAAAGGTGAAAGAATTTAGGGAAAAAAAACCCAACCCAAGCAAAAAGCCACCAAAGCACCATCAGACATCACATCCTGCTCTACCTCCAGAGCTCTCCAGTGCTTCCATGACATTCCAGAGTGGTGCTGCAGTTTCTGGGAAAGGCAAACAGCTCCCACAGGACAGCTCTGGCCCTGGCAGGGCTCCTGGCCATCCTCCAAGCTCCCTTTTTCACCCTGACAGCAAGAACTGCACTGCCCAGCTCCAGCAGCAGCCTGGGCACAGGCACAGACAAGCCTTGGAAGGGAGAATTGCTCTATTTACATCTTCCTCCACTCAGATTCCTAAAGAAAAAATGAACAAGTTCTGCAGAGGATGAGTCCTGGGGAGAAATTACCTAGAAATCTGCCTTTTATCCAGGACAGCATCCCAGGTGCTCCTGGGGAGGGTCAGGTTCCTGCTGCCCAAAGGATTTCCCACCTGCAGGGTTGGGAAATCCTCAGCACAGGGCAGAAAATTGGGGCTGCTCTGCAGCAGTGCCTTTTATATTTTTAATTTAAATGTGAGTAAAATGATGTATCTTAAAGCTCAAATAAAAGACACAAGCACGCATCCCTGAGTAACTACTTGGAGATAACTCTGTTATTAATAGAAAGAGAAAAAACCCCCTCATGTCTATTTTTACAGAGATGTGTATTTTATAGCTACACCAAATTGTGAAGCTCATTTCACAGCAGGATCTGGCTGGCTTCTCATATTAACACAAGCTCCAGAAACACCCTAATCTGGTGGATAAACACAAATCTCAGAGCTCAGAGGGGAGATTCTCTGGCCAGCAGCATCCTTCCCCTGCCAGGACTTGGAATTCTGCTCAACCAAGGCTGGCACCACTTGGCAAAACCAGCTCCAGGCAGAGCTTCCCACATGGCAGGAAAAGCAGCTGCAAATCCCCCACCACTGCCTTGAGCACAGTAATTACACTTCTCATTCCACAGATGGATGCAAGGCACAGTGATATTTTCAAAGGCAGGCAAAAAAAAAAAAAAAAAGAAGAAAAATAAAATCAATGACAGAGATAAGCTGATTTCTTATTCCTTCTCCTGAAGGCAAGAGGATTATATGATTCATCTTCATGCCCACTTTAGGAGGTGCAAATAAAAGTATTGGTGAGACTATTTTTGAGTTCTTCCTCAGGACAGGAGAACAGATTTCCCATGTTTTGGCAAATCATGGAGTATAAAATTACAGATGCTGTTCCACAGGCATCAGTGCAGCAGTCACCTCCAAAAAAATTAACGTGCAGAGCAGGAGTAAGTGAGAAGTGCTGCTCTTCAGTGAATAAACCCCAAGAATAAATCAACAATGTGGGAGTGCAAGGTCCCTGTCAGCCTCCCTGTGGCCTGAGAACAGCAAATAGCAAAGCATGTCTGAGAAAGTATTTAATTGTGGGGGGAAGCTGAGGAAGAGAAAAACCAGAGCAGAAATCATCCTTTTGTCACTTTATAAAAACACTCTGCAGATTTCTGTTTGCTGCCTTTGTTTTCAAGCAGCTTCATAAAACCTAACCAAGCCTGACATTATTCTATAGAAAAAACCTTTTCAAATCCAATCAGTAAAAAGTGAGCACCGCCCGATATATTTACATTAATTTCTTTATAAATTATCCAGACATGTACAAGTTAGTTCTAAGTCATTGCTGGGTTATTTTGCACACCCCTGGGGTGCACACAGAAGGTTTTGGAGCACCCCAGGATGGAATTGAGCCCTATAAATCAGAATTATGCTATAGAACAAACCTTTATGATCATAAAACCCAATCAGCAAAAACTGAGCACCACCCGATATATTGACATGAATTTCTTTATACATGTACAAGTTAGTTCTAAGTCATTGCTGGGTTATTTTGTGCACCCCTGGGGGGCACACAGCAGGTTTTTGAGAGCCCCAGGAGGGAATTGAGCCCCATAAATCTGCAGAGGGTGAAGAGGACTCACGGCTGGGAATGAGCGGTCTCGTAGCGCTCGAAGGAGTGGGACAGGTCGTGTTTGTTGTTCATGTAGCACTGGGTGCACAGGTCGTAGTCAAAGCACATTTTGCATTTCCACCTCATGCCCCGGATCCCGTGCTTCTTGCAGCAGTCACAGATGATGTTGGGGTGACGGACACCTGGGGGAGCAAAAGGGAGATCCACACAAATTCCAGGGAAAATCGCTCTTAGAACCACCCTGCCAGCACTGCAGAATGAGAAACCCTTCCTGAAAAAGACCTCTGAGATCCACACAAATTCCAGGGAAAATCAGGCTCTTAGAACCACCTTTCCAGCACTGCAGAATGAGAAAGCCTTCCAGGAAAAGGCCTTTCACTGAGCCAAGAGCAGGCTGGAGTACTTCACACACAAACACAATGCACCTAGAAATCCTCTGAGTCCCGTGTTTACCTCTCTCCAGCTTCTTGCATTCCCATTTTTTATCCCAGTCATGTCTGAAGTAAGTATTCTGTTCATTACAGCACAAATACTGCTCATGGAAGAGTGCCATGCTAAGTGCTGGGCATTGAAACAGCTCTGTTTCTAAAGAGAAATTATTTAAGGGCTAGAAAACCCTGGCACAACTGTTCTGAATGAACCTACTCCTCTAATCCACACTCTACAGAATTAGGACACACAACTGTGAAGGGGATTTGAATGAAACTTGATGAATGCATGTTTTAAAGGGGAAAAAAATCAGGTATTGTAGGTGATGGAATAATACAATGTGAAGTGATATGTGTCATTTGAAATATCCATTTCCTGGCTGGAGGGCCTCTCTGCAGAAGGACAGAGCCAGTGAAAGTGTTCAGCTCACAGATGGAAAAAGTAGGAAAGCAGAGCCTCTGCACAGAGAGAAACAGGAATGTCCTGGCCACGGCCAGGTGGTGCCAAAGGCTGCTCCAGCACATGGCACACGGGCAGGAGGTGGCTGTGCCAGTGGCTGTGCCCTTGCCCAGGCCCTGCTCAAGCACAGAGGGAAACAGGAATGGCCTGGCCACGAACAAGGATGAGCATGGCCCTGCACGCAGCCGCCAAAGGCTGGCACGTGGGGCAGCTGTGACCTGGGCCAGGAGGTGGCTTTGCCAGGGGCTGTGCCCTGCTCTGCTCACCTATCTGGGCGTTGTCATAGAGCAGCAGGTCGTAAGCCCCCTGGAAGCCCGTGCGATAGTTGGTCCTGTTGCCCTGATCCCACTGCACCACCACGGTCTTGTCCGGCGTGGTGGGGCTGCCCGTCCGGCCGATCTCCACCACGGTGCCCACGTTGCCCTCGCCGCTGTCCTGGCTGCCCCACTTCCAGTCCACTCCACGGACTACCCGCATCCCGACCTGCATGCTGGCATGGGGGTCCAGGTCCATGGAGCTGCACAGCAAACCCTACAACTCCTCCTGCAGAGGGGTCTCGGAGACGGGCGGGATCACCGGCAGCGCTCGCGGCGTCGTGGGCAGCATGGTCAGCACACCTGGAAATACAACAGCACTTCAGGTGATGCCACTCCTCCCACCACATCTCCCCCCAGAATGATGCAGAAAAAGCCTGACCTGCTGAGGAGAGAAATCTCTGTTTTATTCACAATTGGGATTCTCACAGCTTAAGCACTGATGGGAATGATGTAAAAACTAACCAGGCTTCCAAGGCTCATCAGCATCTGCATTAATATCCAGAAAGTTCTTCCAGAGAGCTGTGCATGAGGGAAGAGAACTGGGCAAGGAGTCTACAAAATTCCAGTACCAGCCCTTGATTCCAAACTCAAGAATAAACACAAGAGACACAGCAGCAGCAGAAACAAGCAAGCACGGGAAATAAAATTAAAATAAATGACCAAGCAAACAGCAGCAGCACGATTTTAGCAATAAAAGTCAATCTCAGTCCATTTTTCAGGAAGTCTCCTCATATGCATCTTCATACAGCACTGTTGAGTTTCACGTGCCCTTCAAGTCAGTTTTGGTTTTGATTTGAGGATACAGGAAGTTTTAAAATTTGAAAGAAGCGTTTGTCCGTTTTCCCCGAGTAACGGCAGTTTTTCAAAAACATGGCCAATGTCAGATTAATTTCATTTTTTTCCTGTTATTTATCCACGAGCTACAGCAGGAATAGGGAAGGGCTGCTGCTCCACCTACAATAAATCCAGCAGATTTAGTGCTGGGATCAGTGAGACAGGGCCAGCCTTCCCAAGTGTTGCCATGACAATGGTAAATGAGGTGAACACCACACAGATGCAGCACATCCTCAATTCTGAATTAAATCAGATTCTTAAATCAAGCACATTCTCAAATGCTTGTTTCTCTCTTTACCAGCACAACAAGACAGAGAAGAGGAATGTGGCTTTCAATATGTAGAGCCTGGAAAAATCTCCTGCAGCATCCTCAGCCCATCCCTGGGTCTCCCTCTTCCTCTTGAGCTATCCACAACATCCAGATTTTCTCACAAATTGAAAAAAAGGCCCAAGAGGATGCCAAGGGATGAATAAAGCAGATGGCACAAGCAAAGCTCCCCCAGTGCCATGACACAGAGGGTGAGGAGCTGGCCCAGCTAAAGGGATGTGCTCAGCCCCAGCAGCAGGAGCAGCTCTGGGCCCTGGGATGTGTTGTCAACGCTCCCACCCACCAATAAAAGCAACTGAAACCACCAAACCCTAAAAAGAAACCCATCCTCCAGCCAAACATCCCCTTTTGAATGCATGGAGGAGTCGTTTGATGCAAAACCACATTTCCAGCAGAGCCAGATTTCTGCTCAGCTTCAGCATCTCTGCAGCTTCAGCCTCTGCCTCTCCTCTCTGCTGTGACATCCAGACACCTGTCACATGAGAACAGCATCAAACCCAGCTGTCCTTGTGAGCTGCACATCATCCTCCCTTCTAATCAGCACTAAAATTGCCCAGGGGGACTCTTTCATTTGTTTTTGTGGGGGTGGATGGAACATTGCTGAGCTGGAGGTGCACCAGTGTTTACTGTCTTTATGGGAGCAGGAATTATCAAAGAATATCCTTTTTAGAGCCTAGTGAGATCTTCCCTCTTCCTCCAGATCAGAGATGAACAAAATGGACTATTTATTGCTTCAGCTGAGAGGCAGAACTGCTTTTTTTTAAAGGCTGCTATGAACCAGTCAAGGCAGTCAAGCAGAGAAAACAAACGGGAACATCCAACAATGCAAAATAAAGCACAATTCAATTATTGTTACAGGGCTTTTCCCTAAAAAGAACCACCCCACCACGCCTTCCTGTTTCATCCAAGGGAACTGGGGGTGGGTACTAACAGTGGGAAAAGGAATTCCATGCTTAGGGAAGGAAGCAACAAATTCCACAGGGTACTGGATGGGGATAGAGGGTCAATTCCCAGCCTTTGGACTGGGCCTTCTTCCTCTCCCCAGGAATGAATGAACCACCACAGGCTTAGAACTCTCAGTATTCCAAGGAAGGCAATGCCAGTTCCAGCAATTATTGATCAAAGAACATTCCAGGTTGTCCCACAAACCCATAAAAAGTAAATCCCTACAGCACAAAGGAGGATAATCCCTCCCTGGCTGAAAAGAGCAGAGCAGGCTGGCACTGGCACATCCTGCCAAGTGCCCAGCAGAGAATCCCGACAGCAGAGCCAGCCCTGTGTCCCAGAAAGACAAACCCACACTCTCCCTGTGCACCTTCCCACAAATTTTGGATGCTGCTGGAGCTCAGCTGTGATGCTGAATGCTTTTAGAGCTGTCAGTGCTGCAAAAACCACCAGCAGCCCCTTGCTGGCTGAGCTCAGGACGCCTCCCGAACGTGAATATTCCATTTTTCCACACAAGAAGGCACCAAGTGCATCCTGCATTCCCCATCTCCTCCCCAGGGGAGATGCAGAACAGGAGGAAAGGGCTGTTCAAAACCTTCACGAGGTGAATTACGGCGCTCCTGTGGTCTGAGCCTTGCCAGAGCAGCATTATTGACTTCCTAAGTGGGAATGTTTCACTCACTCAAGCAAATACTCCTCCCTTGATGCTGCCTGGGCTGTAATTATTGCAGGGAAGGACAGGTAGAGCTGCCAGAAATGATTCACAGAGAAAACTTCAGCTTCCCATGGGAATTTCAAGTAATCATGAATGAATAATCTGTTTTAAGAAAAGCAGATTTCTGAATCCTCATCTAACATTCTGACCTTGCCCACTGTGACACAGCAAAGAGCAGCCTAGATGTAATCTCTCAGTTTTAGGAAATCCCACTAAGGATTTTTATTAAAAATTTTTAGGGATTTTTAGGAAAAATTTTTAGGGATTCCTTGGAAAAATTTTTAGGGATTCTTTGGAAAAATTTTTAGGGATTTTTAGGAAAAATTTTTAGGGACTTTTAGGAAAAATTTTTAGGGAAAAAAGGGAAATATTCCAGCTTTCAGCCCACAACATTTAATTGTAATAATTGTGGCAACTTTCTGCCAATATTCAAATATTTCAGCCCAATTTCCACCTCGTGGGAGGCAAAGGTTGCTGCTGGTCTGGCCCCACAGCAAACAGAACCCAGTGATGTAAGCAGCTGACAAAAATCAGTGCCTGGAACCTGGTGATCACATTATTTGAACAGCATGGTAAACAGAGGAAGTGTTTAAAAGAAAAAAAAAACAGCTTTTTTTTATTCCCTTTACACGTATTTTGCAGTTGGAATTGTCTTCTGAGGTGAATTGCTCCACTTCAGAGAGCTTTGCCCATGCAGGAGATGCTTCCTCAGACATCTGCAAATCACACACTTCCCCAAAATCCCCAACTTCCCTGACTGATCACCCCCAAAGCAGCCAGCTTTACACTGAATATTTTGAAAATAACACCACTGTCCATTTCTTACTCTTTTCATTCCCTTTGACTCTTCCAGTGCCATTAAATAAAGTCTTATCCAGCCATTACAAGCATAGATTGATCAGCTACCACCACTGTAAAGCTTCAAGACTTAATTTTGCATATCCTCACATCAAGAATATCAACACAGACACAATTTTGGGGTAATGGCTGAATTAAGCCAGCTCATATTGACTTAAAAACTGCTGATTTTTAGCAGTACCACTTTCTCCACTACTCCTGTGAGCATTTTTCTACAGAAATAAGGCTCAGCAGGGTTTTCCCCCTTTCCTGACACAAATTTCACAGCTCAGTGCCTGCCCAGAGCTCACCTGCACCATCAAGTGTTGTTCCTTACCCATCTTCCAACCTGCAAGCCAGAAATAAATACTTTTGTGTTCTTTAGTAACAGAAAACCAGATCAAATACCTCTGCTCAAGGCTTACAGCTGCTAAGTTTATTACCAAAGTTAGCACTCATGCCAAAAACCTTAAATTCACACAAATACAGTCACTATTAGATGGAAACAGAGCAGAAAACCAGCAAAACACACAGGAAATCAATATTTTTAACCCCCCACCACATGGCAGTGCCTTGCAGCAGAGAAGCTGTGGCTGCCCCATCCCTGGAAGTGTCCAAGGCCAGGTTGGACAGGGCTTGGAGCAACCTGGGGGGGTGGAAATAGGATGGGTTTTAAAGTCCCTTCCAACCCAAACCAGGCTGGAATTCCATGAGATTCCCCCTGCAAAGCCACAAGGCCTCAATGACATTTTTCTTCCCTTCTCCTTGTGCAGTCAGGAATTTTGTTTAGTCTAAAATTTTGCAAAATGGCATCACTGGCACAGGGGAGGGAGGCAGAGAGGAGCAGATGCTGCTTTTGTGACTTAAATACCAACAGCAGATAAACGAAGCCATTTTACTGATAAATCAGTCTGAGCTGAATCAAAAAATCAGATATGGGGCAGCTGCCACTAGTGAAACCAATCAATTAAAAAAAAAAAAAAAAAAAGCCTGTGTGAGGTGAAATAATTTCCAGGGCCCAAACCTCACTTGCTCCCAGAGTATATTTAACTGTATTACATAAACAGAATAAAGCAGGTGATTAATAGGCCTTTGCTCAGGGATTAATATCTTGTCATTCCAGCATGAGAGCAGGCACAGGCACATCCTGAAACACAGGGAGGAAATGCTAAAAATAACCAGCCAGAGTCCCCACCAAGCAGTTTATCTCTGCCATCAGCACTTGGCCTTTACAAATGCCAGCCCATTGATCTGTTTTGCCCAAAGTGAATTTTACATTCCATTTTACACTGCTTGTGTTCTGGCACTGAGTTGTTCCTTTCCCTTTCAGCAATATTTGAGTGGTTCTCACTCTGCTTTTCCATCTATTCCTTCACCCTGTTAAAGGATGCAGGTCTAAAGGAAGCACCAGCAAATTTGTCAATATTCAGGAGCAGCAGCTTTGTGCAAACTCTTCATTCCAGCATTGTGGTTTCCTAAAAAACAGATATCAACCTCAGAATAAATGATCTAAATAAATGATCTTCCATCTAAAGGTGGAAGAAGTTAGAGAGAAGTTCCACATCTTAATTTTGGGTTCATTGTGTGTGAGTATGGCAGGACTCAAAAGGTGCAGTGGACACAAAAACTGAACTGAGCTGGCCTTGAACCTTCGATTTAACTCAAATTTCAACCCCCCCTGTGATGACCACAGGCACAGAAAAGTGAACCTGCTCCAAAAACCTAACACTGATCTGCACAAAATCCAAACTGGCTTTGTCACTGAGAGCTGTGGACCGAAAAGGGCTTCTTGTCAGCAGTGAGTAACAAAATTAATTAAACAGAAAGTGACAATGATCACCCAGGAGCACAATGTTTTTCATGAATCAGCTCTGTGCTAACTGCAGGACTAAACCACAAAACAAACTTGGATTGCACAATGGTCAATATTTGCTTTAAAACACTGAAATGCAAACACCACCCTTAGGAAACACCACCATACACCACAAATAAACAGCAGGCACAGGCTGCCACCACCAGAAGCTGTGGCACACCACAGGGTACTGGGTTTGGCTGGGTTCACTTCATCTCCTCCACTGCAGCTTGGCTGGTGCTCTGGTTTTGTGACCAAAGCAGTGCTGACAGCACTGGGGGCTTTGAGCTGGGGCTGAACAATCAGAGCCTTTTCTGGTTTTCCCACTGAGGCTGAGGGTGCACAGGAATTTGGGAGGCAGCAGCCAGGGCAGCTGACCCCGACTGACCACAGGTGCTCAGCAGTAAAAACTGGGGGAAGAAATAGGAAAGGGAAATGTTTGGAGTCTCTTTGCCTTCCCAAGCAATCCTTGCACCTGGGGAATTCCTTAATTTTACCCTTCCAGTCCTGTTCCCTGTCCCACTGGGGTGCAAGGGAGCTGCCTGCCAGGGTTAACCCACCCCACACAGAAAGGTGGAATATCTTCTGCCAGCTCAGGCATGCTCAAAATTCACATTTCTACGTCAACATCAAGCAAATCCTACAAAAGCACAAGTTCCCCCTACCAGCTCCTACTCCACAGGAGAACTTCAGGCTTCAAATTGCTGAGATCAGAGCTCGTGTGCCCAGTGGAGAATTAAAAGTGATTACAAGTGAAAGTTCACACTGGGCACCTCGTGGATCTCTCTTATTACATCCCATGAGATAATTGCTCATGAGCCCGATGAAATTTGCTTCTGGCTTTTGATGAACTGTGTTCTTTCCAGGAGGGAGAAAAAACAGCTCCAGCCATTTGCTTTAATTGGAGCTGACAGTTTGCAGATTTGAGCCTGGAGCCTTGAAAAAGCTCAGCAGCTGATGAGAATCCACTTTTTCCTCAATAGCACATCCCCGAGTTAAATTTATGTTGCTTTACAGTAAAAACAAATACTCCCTGCCCACACACACAACCACTAGGTAATGTTGTTTAAAGAAAAAAACCCCAATTATTTACTAAGTTTGAATGAAGGTCTTTGCATAGAAAAAAGTGTGAGAGTGGTATTTTAACTTTTCCATGGAAGATCTCTGTGGAAAAGAAACAAAAACTCAATATTCTTGCATTGAGTGATTCCTCTCCATCTCCTGCCAAGAATCACCATCACCTTTGTGGCCCGTGGCACTGAGAGGCCAATAATCAACCACCTGCATCCCTTTTTTCTGTGCCCAGAACAGTGACAAAAGCCACAATATTAAAAAAAAAAGCTAAATAAAGTCAAATACAATCCACCCAGGGCAGCTGGAAAATCTCCACTGCTTAAAGAACAAGCTTAACAGATCCATCAGGAAGGGTTTCAGTGTACTTCATCATGCCTTGTGGAAAAGGATGGACTAGGTGGCCTCAGCAAAATCCCTTCCAGAACTATTTTCAATCATCTAGAAATAGAGGATCAGACAGAAACATATTCCAACAGTGAGAAATCTGTCTTGGCAGTGGATTTCAACTGTGCTCTTCCTTGACATTGCTCTAATATATTTCTCAGAGGCAAGACCATCTGGCCCAGAGCTGATGGTGTGGAGCCCTGGTAAAACTCAGGTCTGCATCTCTCTCACACCAGCTATCAACTCCTATTTACCACTAAAATCTGAGTTCAAGCACTTAAAAGTTCATAAAACCCCAATCTAGTGACATGATTACCTTGCCTATCCATAAAGTCAGTAAGTGTCCCCAGAAGTCATTCAAAAATCAAAATCCTGATTTACTGCAGGAGTGAAAAAATCAAGAGGAATTAACTCTGATGTCTTGAGAGGTAGTGGGGCTGAGGAAACTCAGAGCTGTGGCTCTGGGGTAGGGCTGCTCACAGGTATTTAGACTCTGGGACCCTCAGCACTGGTGGTACAAAGGGATTAACAAATCCTCTGAGTCAGGAACACGATTTTTCCTCCTCCTCCAATTTTTCCAAAGGAAAAGCAGCTCCTCCAGCCTGGCACGGAGGGAGCTGGAGCATAAAACCTGCTGGATCCCTGACGAGCCTTGCTAGCTCATCCTACCAACTTGAGATTCCCCTTCAGGCTTCCAGAACGGTCAGCACTGCACTCCTGCCTGCTTCCAGCCTGCAACTTGCCCTCTCTGTGCTCTGAAAGCAGATCAGAAGGTTTAAGTCTAATCTCTCCTGACATGCCTTTGGCCAGGCTGGCATGTGGGAGCAGAACAAAGTGAGGAGGAGCTCTTGCCTTCCTTGCTCAGCCAGGGTCTGAGGGTCAGCATGTCCATCAGTTCACCTCCAGGTCTGTGCATTTTACAAGTCCAGATGTTTTCTTTGTGCTCTGGGCACTCTGGAGAATCCAAGAGCACTCTGCAGATGGGAAATGGAGCCTTAGGTACGCGTGGGATTGGTGGCAGAGCCAGGAACAAAGCTCACACATCCCAACTCCAGGTTCTCTTCTCCACGGCCTGGTCACAGCAGAAGAAGGAAGGTTCAACCCCTGATCCAGCATGCATCCCCAATTCCCTTGGGATTCCATCAGGGAATGTGGATCAAGGTCTAAGATCAATCAACAGAATATCCTGCAAGTGCATCAATGTAACTTCACTGATTCCATATTCCAGTCTAAATGCTGGAAGACTTTTTCTGTGTTCTTGGAAATTTCAAACACTAGTACAGAGGGAAAAGAAATATTTAAATTCTGCAAGTGTCCCAAGAAACAACAGGCTCCACTTTCTCTTTGTTTAAGCAGAATTCAATGATCTCTCTCCCATCAAAGCTTCCAGGGAGAGTTTATGGAAAGGTGGGCTGGTCTCCCTCTGTGAACACTGTATTGCAATTCTGGCTCCTCCAAAAACACCCTTGCCAAGCCATGAATTAGAATCCCTGAAAAACAACCAGAACTCAAACAGGACTCTCCATTCTATCCCTGGAAAAGAGCAACTGAAGGGAAAGGGCAGGATCAGAGCTGCTGTGGCACTGTCACATTCAGCACAGCCCAGGAGCACTTCTGGAGCAGAGAGGATGAGCAAGGCAAACAGATTTGATGGGAACAGGCAGGGACAACATGACCTCAGAGAGCTGAACTAGGCTGGAGAAAGCCTTCAACTCCAGAGAAACCACCAGGACCAGCCTCTGCAAGCAGCAAAATCAAACACACACAAACACAAGCAGGAGATGAGCTCGTTTCTGAGGCAGCAGCCACAGCTCTGAGCGTTCTGTGCTCCTGCAGCCACCCACTTCTAGATGCAGGCAGCTTAAAAAGCCATGGACATACCCCTTCCCAAGAAAAAGGGAAGGAGACAACTGCAAGCACCACACTTACAATACTCCCACAGTTTTTTGCAGTTTCCCAGATATTTGACAAAGTTTCAGTGGAAAAGGCATCCCAGTTCTTCCCAACAATCCCAGCAGTGGCCATTGCAGACCAAAGCAGGAGAATAACAGATTCTTCATGCACAAATTTGGCACAGGATTTTCGCAGCCACAGAGCTCCAAACATGCACTCAAAATAAATGTCAAAACATATGATGCTATACAGCAATATCAGAATAAGCAGAGAATTGTGCCGAGCCAAATATCACACAAATATGAAGCTCCTTCTCAAGGCAGTGACTCACAGAGCTGTGCTGTGCAAAGAGGAAGGGATGGGAAACACATTTACCTTTGTGAAGCCTAAAAAGGGAATAACTCTTCAATAAAACAGAGTCTGTGGTGATGCTGTTAAATGACAGCTGGGAAGCTGTCTGTCAATAATGCTGCAGGCACCCTAAAGGAACTCCTGCCCTTTCAACACAGAATTAAATCAGTCTGCAAAACAGGCATAAGGTACTGAGGCTACACCAGTGGTAGAGCTGAGGCTACAGAGAGTTACCTGGTACCCAACCACTGCCCTGAAACTTAAAAAAGAACTTTTTAGAGGAACCACCATGTGCCCAAAAGATGTCACCTGCTCCAGACACAAACCTAGACACCCACAACTCAGAGCAGAAAGCAAAGTTCAAAACAGGGCAAGAACCTCTCCTGCTCTGCCAAGGCTGTGGAAGCTTCCCCCTTCTCATCTCCATTATCTGCTTATCACACAGCATCATTCCCATCATAAAAATGTGGGATGTGGTTTATTTACAGGAGCTGCATCCTTTGACAATTCACTCCTCCAGATCCTGAAATCATGAATGAAAAATTCAACAGGTAATCAAGCACAGAGGAAGGTCCTAGAAGGATGAACAACTGCATCATTCTTCATAGCAAGCAGTTTCAGGAAACCATGGATTGCTAAACAGAGGAGAAATAAAAATGGTATCTCATTTGAGCCAAATACACTCCTCCTATAGCAGCAGAGAAGTGCAGAGGATGTCATGAGGCTCTTAGCCAAAAAGAGAGAAGGTTCAGCAGTAAAGCCAAGCTCAAGTGACCTCCATGAAGGTGATCCAGGGCTCACTTGCTTCTCAGTGAGGCAGAAATCAGAATTTGTGACATTCAGAAAGTAATTCTGCAGCTGAGCATGGGCACTGAAATGAGAGCAAACACCTTCAGTGCCTCCAGTGCAGCTGCACCAACTTCTCTGGGTTTATTCTGGTTTTAGTCTGGCCCTTTCTGCCTCCATTCAGGCAGAGTGGAAATACAGAAACACAGGAGAGAAAAAGCCACATGTGCCTCAGCTCCGAGCCTCCTTCCCCACACGCTCCAGGGACAACGAAATTCCCGGCGGGAATCACCGCCCCCCCCTCAGCCAGCCAGGCCTTACCTGCAGTACCTGTTGGGGAACAGCACGGGTGCTCACACCCTCCAGGGCAGCCAGGAAAACACCAACGGAGCTGGGGCAGCAGCAGCGGGCGGGCGCGGCCTCAATCCCGGCTAAAGGTGCCGGAACCACCCGGGCTAAAGCGGCCTCAATCCCGGCTAAAGGGGCCACAAGCACCCCGGCTAAAGGTGCTGGAACCAGCCCAGCTAAAAGTGTCGGAACCGCCACGCCTGAAGGGGCCAGAACCACCCGGGCTAAAGTGGCCTCAATCCCAGCTAAAGGGGCCAGAACCACCCCGGTTAAAGGGGCCAGAAGTAGCCCGGCTAAAGGTGCTGGAACCAGCCCGGCTGAGGCCGCCAGAACCACCCCGGCTAAAGCGGCCTCAATCCCGGTTGAAGGTGTCAGAACCACCCCGGCTAAAGCGGCCTCAATTCCGGCTAAAGGTGTCAGAACCACCCGGGCTAAAGGGGCCTCAATTCCGGCTAAAGGCGTCAGAACCACCCGGGCTAAAGGGAACATCCGCCCCGGCTGAAGGGGACAGAATCACCCCAGCCGCTTCCAGCTGCCCCATCCTGAGGGGAAAAACCCGGGAAAAGCCAGGCACGTACCTCAGCGCGAAGGCAGAGCCGAGGATCCCCAGCGCCACAACCCCAGCGCTGCGCTCGCCGCCGTCCCTCCTCCATCCCCACAGCCGCGCCCGGGCGGGCGGAGAACGCGGGTGAGGGGCTCGGCCGGGCGCCGGCGCTGGGATCCGCCCTTATCCCGGTACCTCCCGGTGTGGCTGTGGCAAACCCCGCGCCCCGGAGCCGGGCCGTGTCCCCGCGGCCGCCGCGTCCCCGCGGTGCTGCTGCCGCAGCCGCAGCTCGGCCCCGGGGCCGCCCCGCCTGCGCTCCCGCGGGCAGCCGGGAGCCGTAGTTCCGCTCCGGGCGCTCCGACTACAACTCCCGGGAGCCTGCGGGGAGCCCGCGGGGAGCCCCAGGCCCGGCCCGGCCCGGGGGTGAGGGGAAAGGTGCGGGACAGTGTCCGGTTTGCCCGGGCGGAGCGGCCTCCGATGGGGAGGGATGCGGGAGGGATGCTCGTGGGTAAGTGGTTGCGTGTTTGGGGGTTTTGGGCGTCACTCAGTCCAACAAGTCCTTGGTTTAGCGGGATCGGATGTTAAAAGAGTGGATTTAGATTGGATATTAGGGGGAAATTCTGCGCTGTGAAGGGGGTGAGGCACTGGGAGAGGTCGCTCAGGGAAGGTGTAGATCACCCATCTCTGGAGGTGCTCAATGCCAGGGCTCGGAGCAAGCTGGATTAATAGAAGGTGTCCCCCATGGCAGGGGGTGGAGGGAGATGAGCTTCAAGGTCCCCTTCCAACCCCAACTGTTCTCTGATTCCGTGAAGGGAATTCGTGTCTGTGTTCAGCAGGTGGGCTCTGAAGTCCTCCTCCCACTGCCTGTCCCAGCCCTTCTGCCTGCAGTGAGATCATGGGTGGCTGAAGTGCCACATGTGAATCTGAACGCCTGGATCACGGAATGGGTTGGGTTGGAGGGCACCTTAGAGATCACCCAGCTCCAACCTCCTCTTGTGGACAGGGACACCTCCCACTAGGCCAGGTTGCTTCATCCTGGCCTTGAACCTTAAAGCATAGGACTACTACTTTTATAATCACCTTCAGAGGCAATTTAGGGGGTTATGTCATGTCTGTGATGATAACAGTGATGACAGTGTTCATGTGCCTCTCTCCTGTCAGGTGCAGGACACACAAACTCCGCTGACTTTGCCCCTGCTGAGCTCAGAGACACCTTGAAAACTCTGGTTAAGTGAGGTAAAACCTTGCCAGCATTAATGCCCTGCACTCACAGCAGGAATATGGCAGCAAGGTCACAAAAAACATCCCTTGTGCCACCCCAGCCCGTCGGGAGCACCACCAGAGCCCTGGAACTCGAGCAGAGGGAAGAAGGACATCGGGCAGCAGCGTGGCCTGGGGCTTGTGGAGACCAAAGAGAGCAAATTTCTGAGACAGCGTCAGGGCACAGCAGCTGTTCCTCTGAATTTTATGGCTACAGGGTACAAAGGACCTGTCCAAAAACAAGCTTGTCACTGCCACTTGATAAAGCCAAACAGGAGGACTTGGTGTCCCTCTGTGTTGCGTAAAAGTGATGTTGGCCAGGCCAGCTGAACACACAGACTGGGGAGATGGGAACGGCTGAGCGTGGAACGAGGGAATTGATCTGCCTTGGTCCTGCCACAGCTGCATTTCATGGCAGCCTTTGGCCAGAGGGTGAAAGGTGAGTGCTAGGAAATATTTTGGAATGTGGTCAGTGGGTCTGGACATGCTCTGGGGTTCCCTCCCTCAGCTTGATTTTTGCCAGGTGGGTTTATGTTAATGTAAATGTAAAAATGGGTTAGAGGCAGGTGAGTGCAGCCAACACCAATTGTCCTACAAGATCCATTCTTAGAGTATTGGGCTCACTCAATAAATACTGAGATTATTTAAGCCTTACTTTTGCCAGTGCTTGTTCTAAACAGGCACATCCAGGCTCTGAGTTGTGTCAGGTTGGGGGGGTCTTTTCAAGCTAATGTGTCTTTAAAAAATAAAAATAAAAACGAAATATTTTTAAACTTAAAAAAAAAAAAATCAAGCTAATCTCTCTTGAAAAAATAAAAAATAAAAACTAAATATTTTAAAATTGAAAATAATTAAAATTAAAATTTTTAAAAACAAAATTTAAAATGAAATTAAATTGTTTAAGATAAAAAAAAAAATCCAAGCTGCTCTCTCTTTTAAAAATAAAATGAAAAATAAAATGGACTGTTTGCAAAGTTACCTTCTCAGGCATCATCAGCCCAAAAAGCAATGGGTCAAAATGCAGCAATGACCACTCAGCTTGGATGTTAAGGAAAATTTGGGCATTGCTACATTTACTGCAACGGGCTGGAGTTGCACAGCACTGAATATTGGGGGGAAACCTCTGCTTTTCCGTGGCCCTATCCCGTTTTTCCAAGGCTATCTGCAGGAATCGTTCTTTGCCCACTGGATGCCGCTGTTCCACAGAAATATTCCTGGATTATTACTTCAGCACCTTTGTCAGCCATGGAAGCCACTCAGCCAGGCTATGTGGATTTATCCCTGTGAACTTGCTTTTTTTTTAATTTTATTTTCCCCAAATCTTAATATTTTGCACCTTCCAGACACGGCACGTGGAAAACTTGGGCCACTGGATCCCTTTGTGATGTTCTTTGAAGGTGAACATTTCGTGGGATAAAAATATATTGGTGGGATAAAAATATGCTGGTGATTGAAGGCAAAACATTGTCCAGAATGTTTTTTTTCAGGACCTGTAGAGAAAAATAATCCCCCCAAATGCATGTCTTGCAGTGCTGTTTTGCATGATTAATACAGGAAAAAATTAGTTTGGAAAATTCTCTTTTTAAAAGCAGAGCCTGGAAGTGGCAGCAGGAGCCACTGATGTTAACTTCAGAGGCATTGACCTGGATAAAGCAGCAAGGATGAGTGTGCTCCCACTTTTCAGGGAAAAACCAGTGGTATTTATAGCTCAGCTCAGCCTCAGAACAAAGCAAAGTGACCTACATCCCTCCAGTGCCCAGCTTTGGGAATTAACTTTGAGGAAATTCAGTTCCACATTTAGGTCTCTCTCCTCTGAAGCAAATGGAAGCACAGCTTAATAGAATCCAAGCCCAAGGGGGATTCCTCTTTATTCTAATTTTTAGCACTGGAAAGCAACTGGAAAATGTAGCAAAAGGAATAATTAAGGGTAGCAGGAGCAGGCAGGTGACAGACCCTGTGTGGGATAAGCACCTGTGCCAGCAGTTCTGCCATTTGAGGGGTATTTGGAGTCCCCTTCTCCTCCTGTGGCTGCTCCACATAATATTTAAGGCAGGATCCCTCCAGTGCTCAGCATCACTGAAAAATTAGGAAAACTGGATCAGTCTTCTGGCCTTTGCTGAGTGTCCCAGCAGGGCCAGGTGGAAAACTGGCTGAATTCTGGGATGGCTGTACCTAAAGCCCAAGGTTGTGTGGAGGAGTCTAACAGAGAAACTCTTAATAAATTGCTAAATATCAATTTTTGCCCCTGCACTCTGCCCACTTCCCCAAAAGCACACATATGGGGAAAAAAAAAAAAAAAAAAGGTGAATTCCCATTCAATTATTTCATGTGTTTCTGACTTTGGGGTTAGAGGATTTCAAAATCAGAAATGACTTCTCAGCCTTCCCCCTCTAATATGGTTTATTTGTTGTGCTGGAGGAGCACAGCATATGGAATTCTGCAAGGAAAGCCTGTCCATGCTGCTGTAATGAGCTGCTGCTGGTGACAGCAGGCATCCTGGCTTCCTTATTATTTTAAAATTCTGGGATGAGTTTCTACTTGGAATGCTAACGGGTGGGAAAGCCTGGGAGCAGAGCAGCAGCATCCTGCTGCATTAACAGAGCCTTCAAAATCCCAAAGTGATCCTGAAATCAGTGGGATTACACCAGCCCTGAACCTGGGCCCAGCCACAAGGAAACCAATCCTCATTTTTTTTCTTTTTTCCCCCCTGCTGCTGCAGTTATTTCAGCAACTCACTCATGTACCTGAGTCGAGGCCTGTGTGGCTGTAAATGAATATTTGGCTTTGTTCCTGGGGAATTGGGTCCTTGTGCTTCCCTGTGTGTGGTGCACACACAAGGATTTTATGATTGGTGCTCGTGCTGTAATTCTTGTCAGGTCCTGCCTTAAATCAGAGTGAATTTTTAAAAGTGAAACTGCACACAGCAACTACACACAAGGATTTTATGATTGGTGCTCGTGCTGTAATTCTTGTCAGGTCCTGCCTTAAATCAGAGTGAATTTTTAAAAGTGAACCCACGCACAACAACCCCACCCTTCCAGCCCTTGATGAACCCCTTGCAAGCCCAGGTTTGGTGATTTTTACAATCACTGGCTTCTGCTGAGAGCCCAATTCATAAATCCTGGTGCTGTTGCAGGCCCTGGGAGAGTCACCAGGAGGGCCATCCCATCCCATCCTGGCTGCAGGAATGCTGAGGAAGGAGACAAGGCTGCTCATTCCCCACCTGAGTCCACTCTCCACTCCTGCAGTGCCCAGGGAAGGGATTCACTGCCATTCCCTCTTTTCTATCCACACACCAAGACAGTGTCAGGAAAATTAATCCACAAACACCAGAGGTTTATGTCCAAAAAGGAGACAGAGGAGTCCTTTTACATTATTGGAATAAAGGGAGAGGCCATGGGGCATTCCCCTGGGGTCTCCCCAGTTTTTGGAGGATGCAGCCTCTAAATTATCCCAATTTTATCCCAATTTCCCTCTCTCTGTCCCCATTGGCTGAGGAACTTGAGAGGCACAGACTTCCCAGAATGCCTGATCCCTCAGATTCCCCTTTAATGTATAACCCCCCTTTAATTTTTAATTCTTCTGGAATTTATGGCTTTTCCCCATTGTTTCTTTCATCTTTCAATATCCAATTTCATTTCTCAGCAACCCTACAGTTTGTTTGTAAAGGCAAATATCTCCTTTCCCATCCATCAATCAGTGGGATCCTTCCCACTGTTTCTTTTCTCTCTCAGTGCTGGTTTTATCTATCAGCAGACCCAGGGCTTGTTTGTAAAGACAAATCCCTCATTCCTCTCACAGGGAATCTGGTGGGAGCAAACTGCAGCAAGGAGAGAGAACACTGCAGCATCCCTTTGTGCCGAGCTGGAGGCAGGGAGGACATGCCAATGGCAAATAAACAAGGAGCAGGGGAAGAGGGGAGTGATTGGCAAAGTTTCAGAGAGAAAAAGCTGGAATTTCAGCATTAATTGTCCTGTGCTGTGCTCCTCGGGGTGTTTAAATGCACTGTAGGACTGAGCCTGCACTGCCCATCAACGCATCAGCTGCAGAAGAGGGGCTTGAATTACTTTGCCCTAAAGGGGCTTTTTTCTTGTCTAAATGATATAAGGAGGGCCGGGAGGACTTCCCACGAGGTTTGTTATTGAGTGTTATGTAAGAAACAGAGTTGGAGCTCCTTGAGGTTGACTTTGCAGGCAGTGCTGGCTGGAAGGAGCGATTTTGTGCAGCCAGGTTGGCTGCTGTGCCTCCAGCCACGGGATCTGGGAGAGTCGCAGGCACTCCTGCAGATTTTATCTCCCCACACAGCCCCTGGGATTGCACAAGGAGGAAAATCAACAATGTGCCTCAGGACTTCTGGGCGGCTCAGGCAGGAAAATACAGGCAGGTAACAACTTCTCACTCAATCTGATAGTTTTTGTGTTTAGAGGTCTTTCTGTAATTAGCTTATTGTCAGCTTGATTGTTGGCCACAGAGAGAATTTTTGACAGGTTAATTTAACAGAACAGGAGCCGATTTTCATTTTTAGGGCTTTGTGTTGTTCTCCTTATCAAAGTCTTGCTACTAAAGACATCCACTCCTGCCAGCTGGAGATGGATCTCTGGAAGGAGGAACCCACCTTAGGAAGATTCCCAGACAGTCCCAGATCCTCTCATGGCTTCTGAAAACAGATGTGAACCTCAGACTCCACATCTCCCTGGCAAAACCCTTTGGACCGTGTTCCCATTATCCGTGTGCAGGAAAAATGCTGAGTGGGGTTTTCAGAACCCAAATGCACGGTTCAGGAAAGTCTATTCTATTTAAAACCAACAATGATTAAGCAATGTCTAAAATCTCACCCTAAGTCTGTCGATGGCTACAGTTGACACACAGTGACAAAGCAGAGATTACTTAAACTCTTGGCTTATGGGAGTATTAAAAACCAGACTGAAATCTCCCTGGCTGATACCTTATGTGTAGAGATGCCAGCTTGAGTTGCTCATAAATGATCTTTCCAGCTTGATGTGTCATGGATATCTGCAGAGCATGAAGTCAGACAAAGCAGCCCTGAGTCCAAGTGATGAGGCTGGCTGATCCCACAGAATGCTTGTGCAGGCATGAAGCTTCCCCTGGAAAAACACTGGAGTGAGATCACGAGGAATTCTCATCTCTCTGTCATCCTGAGGTGCCACAGGGTGCAGCAGAACATCCTGGAGGAGGGACCAGAACAGATCTGCTGCTGAGTGCTCTGTGCCAGCTCCACGCTGCTGCTGCTGCCTTCTCCTCCCACCGTTGCCTGCACTGCCTGCTCAGGCTCCAGCCTGATGAACAACAATTCAAATATTCTTTATTTTCCCCAGAAATTCCCCCCACAACAACACGGTGACAAACGGCACTTCACCCACGGCAGGGAAAATGTCTGCAGCTCCAGAATCCTGCCTGGTGGTGGTGAGAGGAACTCCTGGAGGATCCAGGCTGGTGGGGCTGAGGCAGACTTTCTGAAATACATGATTGCAAGATGAATCCAAGGAGCAGAGTCCTGCAGTCTGTAGAGTTTGCCTTGCTGGGTTACTGGACTTCATAAGGCTCAGTGGTCATGTAGGGAGATGATTTTTTGTGCTGGTGCCTTTCTGTGGCACAATTTCTCTCCAGCTGGAACAGAACCCGTGTGGAGTAGGAGGAAACTGAAACCCTAGAGACAAATTCCCTCACTCTCAAGGTGAGGAAGGCTCATACCCATGCCTCTGACCAGTCCTGCCAAGCTTTTCTCCCCTGGGCAGGAGTCCAACCATCTTTTTCCACTCGTTTTTCTTTGGAATGGGCAGCTGAGGCTTTATCCATGTTAACCACGTGCAAAGCCTCCTCCTGCCAGCTCTGCTTTGACCCTGACACCGAGACTGAAGGATGCAGTGGAAGAAGAGGAGCTCCAGCCACCATGGATTTGGCTGCCTGGTGCTTCAGGGCTGAGCAGAGCACAGAGCTGGAACCCCCAGGTCCTTCAGTTCGTGAGCAGAGGCTCACAAACCTTAATTAAAGATTAATTAAACCCCTCAGAGCCCCACAGGCATGGAGGAATTTGGGAATACAAGGTGTCTGTCCTATAAGGGGGGTGGTGCTGGAACCCTGAGAGAGGCAGAAACAGCAAATTCAGCAGCACCTCAACAAACCAAAAATCCCTTTGCTATTGTTTGCTGTTGTTTTCTGGCAGACTGCATTTTTATTACCTTTGGAATAAACTCTGGAACGTTCCTTGGCTCTAAGAAAAATGTCTGAACCTTGGAAAGGCAGTAAAAGCAAACAGGCAATGGAGTCACAGGCTCTGAGTGTACTGTGATGCATTTTCTAAGCACAATATGCTCCTTGCTCCTTCTTGTTTGGTTTCATCCCTCTGAAACCAATTTTTATTGCTTTTTGATTAAAAACTAGCCCAAATCACAGACTGGTTCAGGACTCAAAGCAAGGAAGATTCCCAGTCCAAACTGTAAAAGGTGAGGTGGAACTAAAAGGCAAAGATGAGTTTTTTCCCCAGAGGATCTAAGATGGAATAGTTCACATGGTGGAAATTTTTTGCATTGTAAATTCTTGGAGTAAAGATTATTTTTGAAAGAACAAAGAGTTTCTCTCAGAATACTTTGGCAGCTGATATTTTAAGATAAGTACCAAATAACTGCCCAAATATCCAGACATTCAGTAATTGTGGATCTCCTTGTGCTCCAGTTTTTATGGAATGCTCGTCTAGATGATGTTTTACCTTGTAACTCAAAAAAACCAACATTTGTGCCTCATTTTGCTCCCCCATTCCCCTTCTCTTGTATCATGGCCATGCCCAGAGTTTGCTAAGGGTTCTGGGATCTCCTATCCTCAGTTTCAGGCACAGCACAAATGACTCAAAGGACATCTGTAGGCTTGGGGGAGAGAACTCAGAGCACTGAGCCAACGTGTCATCGTGAGATGAAAAATAATTTCAACGACACATCCTGAAAAATGGTCCCATCACTTCCCCGGGGCTGCCTCTAATGAATTCTAATTAGAAGCTGTCACTTCTTGTTATGGGAAGACAGGAAGGCTTCAGCTCTCCCACCCCTTAACCTTGGAGACACCGAGCTGAGATCTGTCCCCAGGAATGGTTAAATTTTAGGGCATTTTCACTCCTGGAGGAAATTAATTGGGAATTTCTGTGTGGGGAAGGGCAGGCACCTCCAGGAGTGCTGGTTCCTCTCATGCTCTAAATCCATGCACATCAAGATGCCCACTTGAGAACCCTTTCAAACATTTGTGCCTGTCATTTCTCATCCTCTGGACTCCTGCCTCAAACTCCTCCCCTGCTCAGCCTATTCCCTCCCACATTTGTGCTCTGAGAAGGCAGATCCAAACCCCATAAAGCCTTTGGGGTGAGTGTCCAGTGTGAAAGGCTTGTGGATGTTGCCCATTTATCTGTAGGTTTATAAAACTGCAACCCCTAAACAATGCAGCCTCCCCTGTGCCTCCTCCCAGCACATTCCTTCCATCCATCTTTTTCAGCCACTTGGTTTCCTGACAGCATTTACATAACCTGGCTGAAAACACTCCCACGGCCGATTAAATGCCTGCTACAGAGTCCAAAGCTCTGATTAAAAGCCTGGAGCTTTCCAGGACTGCACTGCTTGCACAGATGGTTAATATTCACAGTTTGTTCTACAGGGGAGAAAGTGGCATTTTCTTTACAAGTGCATACACCCTGGGCTTTCCCATGGGAATTGCTTGTTTTGTTCAGATTATTATTTTAAAGCTGTCATCAGATGTGATCACCCACTGGATTAGAGGGGGCAAAAGGAGATGATCAGATAATCCCTGAGGCACAAAGCATTTTGAGTTGGGTTTGAAGGGAGCTGTCACCTATGGTCAATTTGTTGAGCTCAGGGATCTCTCCTCCTCTGTATCTTCCTAAAAATACTCGTGCAGACCTTTAGAGATGTGGGATGTTGTGGGATGTTTGTGCGAGGAAGAATCCTCTGAATCACGTAAATATTGGTAAAGCCCAGGCATGAAGCAAAGCATTTGGCTCTCACTGGCCTTTGGTCTGGTGCAGAAATATGGAATTAAATCTAAACCTGAGTTTATTGCAGGAGTAAAGTTATTTATTACAAAAAGTAAAGTGCCTGCTCACAGAAGTTCTGTCAATCAAATCTTTCTCGGATAAACATTCCCTAATCCAGATTTTAACCTTTTCCAGACTCCTCTCTGTCAAAAACCTCAAAAACTCCCAGTGTTTCTCAGGCAGGAATCAGCACATGAGGAAGTAATTAATGAATGTAGGAGGGAAAAAAACCCCCAAAAACCCAAAAAAGAATGTGCTGAATAGAGGCAAAATTGAGACTGAAAACCCTCATCCCATGGGCTGCCTGCTCAGTGCTCAGGATGCAGACAAGACATTCCAGCTCCTGACAAACAGCCTGAAGAGATGCTGGAGCATTCAGCAACCCCCAGGGTTGGCCATTTGTGTAAAGACAAATGTTGGGCAGTAAATCTGTCTGGTACACTGGAGTGTCTTAAACTGGATATCTGGGAATCAGGAACGAGGTTCTACACACACACAGTCCATGGCAGACAAATGCTGCCGTGAAACATCCCATCAGTGCCACTCTGGTTTTCAGAAAGAGCTGCAATAATCAGTTAATTCATTAAGGAAAGCCTCTAATGTTTAGTGGAAGCTGTAGGCAGAGCCAGCACCGTCAGCCAAATCACCCCATTTCCAGCAGGCTGAGTCTCACCCAAGGTCTGGCAGAACAAATCCACCAAATCCACTTAAAATGCTTGAGGGGGGGGAAAAAATCCTACCATAAAAAATGTTACTTTGGATAAATCATAACCTTACAGGAACACCGTGCCTCAGTTTTCCCGAAGACAAATGGGGGTGACAGAAGTGCCACTCAACTAATTCCCAGCAGTGCTCTAAAGCTCATTTGATTAACATTTATGAAACCACCACGCACGATTCTGAGAGGGGAATTGCTGCTGAAGAGCTGTTGTGATTGTTGCTTATTCCCCAGGTGCCTGAAAGAGGGAACTTGGCAGAATTCCAGAAGAAATATCCTTGTGAGCTCAGATAAAAGATGAGCCAACCTAGCAGTCAGGGTGGTGGTGCAGAGAAGATTCATTACAAACCTGAGGGTCTCAGATCTGAGCTCAGAACCCAGGCAAGGCTCCAGGAGCTTTGTCTGTCCCATGAGGTACAAAACCATGGAATGGTTTGGGTTGGAAGGGACCTTTAAAGGTCACCTTGTGCATCACAGACCCGTCTAAAACCAGCTGGGCTCTGCCAGAAGAGAGGAGCCCACAGGGAGGGCATCTCCAGAGCACCTTGGAATCCCCCATCCCTGGAAGTGTCCAAGGCCGGGTTGGACGGGGCTTGGAGCAACCTGGGATAGTGGAAGGTGTCCCTGCCCATGGCAGGGTAATGGGATGAGCTTTAAGGTCCCTTCCAACGCAAACCATCCGGAAAAAGCCAAACTCACAGCTCTCTCCTCGAGCCGCCCTCCTGCCTTTACCAGCTCCTATTTTCCCGAGGAGAAACCACAGCTTTTAGCAGGTTCTAAAGAACTCGCGTGAGGACGCTCTCCCGGTTCATCCACTCCCGTGTCTCTCATCCATCTCCCGTTAGCAACAGGTGCCGGCAGCTCGTTTGGAGCAGGGAAGGGAGCGCACGGACAGGGGCTCCAGGTGATGCCGGGTCCCGGCGGTGGCGGAGGGAGGCGGGAGGGACCCGGCTCCCGGGGGCGGCAGGGCTCGGGACTCTATTGTCCCCCCGGTTCTCCCCGGTCCCCCTCTGTCCCCCTCGGTCCCCGCAGCCCCTCCCGCCGCCGAGGGCGGACTCTCCGCCGCCGCAGCCCGGATGCCGCCGCCGCCGCCACCGCGTTCCTGGCCGGTCTCCCGGCCCCGGTGCCGCCGCTTCCTCCAGGAGCTGCCGGCGGGAGAAGCCGCGGGGAGGGGGCCCAAGGGCTTCTCCTCCTCTCGCCGGGTTATTTTTTCCGGTGCTTGCTCCAGCGGGGGAGGTGGGAAGAGCCAAAGGCGGCGGTACCCCCTTCCCGCCCCCCCCTCTCCGCCGCAGCACATGGGAAGCAAAAGTTTTCCTCCTCCTCCTCCTCCTCCTGCTGCTGCTCCTGCTCGGCGCCCTCCGCCGGCTGCCCTCGCCCCGCAGCCCCCCCGGGCCGCCCCCCGGCCGCCCGAGGATGCGGCGGCTCCGCTCGGACACCGATGTCCCGACGGACAGCGAGGAATAGAGCCCGGCAGGAGCCTCTCCAGGGCTGGCAGGGAGCGAGGGCGAGCCTGCGATCGCATTTTCCGGAGGCATCTGCGAGTTTGCGGAGGAAAGGGGCCGTTGGGCGAAAATAACCAGATGCTTTAGCAGCGCCGGCGAGGCAGCGCCGCATCGCCGCGCTCCGGCCCCGCCATGGGCACCGGGATGTGCTCCAGGAGGCAGAAGGGGCTGCTGCAGACCGCCTTCTGCCTGGTCACCGTGGCCTGCCTGGCCTCCGGAGTTTTCCTCTACAACCACTTGCAGCAGAAGGTGCGGAACGCCGAAGCGCTGGCGCAGAAATACAAACAGCAGCAGGAAGCGCTGTCAGCCCAGCTCCAAGGTGAGTGACCCGCTCCGGAGGGGTCTGCGTGTGTGCACACTCTGCCCCAACTTCTCTCCCTCCCAGCCGCAAGCACGGTGCCCTGCTGGTGTCCAGCTCTTGGCTTTAGAGATGCTGTGCCCGTTTCCTTTCCCCCTTGTCTGGATGTCAGGAATTAGAGCAGCCTTGAGTGTGAATTTGCTCGCAGCAAAGGGGGATCGGAGCGTGCCGGATGGGCGAGCTCAGCTGCGTCACGGCTATTCCATTTCTTCTCCCTTTGGCTGCGAATCTAAACCCCTGTCATGCTAAATGTGAGGCAGGAAAACCGCAGGGGCTGCTCGGGCAGGCTCTGAGACGCGGCTCCGCGCTCTCTGCCCCGTGTGGAAGTGAGCAGAGGGAAGGGATCTTTCACTCAAGTTTGTTGTCACAGTCTGCTGCTGCCCACTGCCTTTGCAAGGTGATAAACCCACCTCGTTCTCGAGAGGTCGATCCGGGACTAAGAAAATCGTGCCAGCATTTTGGGGCTGATGGATGCTGCAGATGTTTAGCTCCCTAAAAAGAGGGGAAGAGGAGGAGGAGGAGGAGGAAGAATTGGCTTTTCTGATCCCGCTGACCAGCACTTGGTTCCCCTGGCAAGAGCTGCCGGAGACCGGAAGGCAAACACGGCGTGTGGATTCCTCCTCCCCCTCTCTCCCCTCATTTGTCCTCCTTACATAAATGCCTCACTGTGGGAAAATGGGATTTTAGCCCACGGGGAGCTGTCGGCAGGGAAGGCTGAGGACACGCGGTTACTCCACCGCTGAACTCTTATCTCCTTTGTCCAGCCTATCGTTCCAGCCTTGCTGCTTCCAGCAGCTGTCACAGGATTTGGAGTCTCCGGAGGGATCTGCTGAGCTCCCCGTGGAGAGGTTTGGTGGGAATCCCCTCGGGGCGTGTAATGCTGGAGGACGGGCTGCCCCTGGAGTGCCCACGGAATGAATCGATGTGGCCAAAAATTGTTCTACTCAAGGTCAAGAGATTATTTAACCCCCTTTCCCCCCCACCCCCCAAAAAAAAGTCAGTTTAGATCACAGTGTTTATATGGGAGCTCTTCTTCAGCTAAAATCAAATACAGGGTGTGTGTCATGCCCTTCATGGATGCATCCAGGGATATTCTTCCTACAGCCTGTACTGCTGGGGCATTCTGCAGATCTGTGACTCAACATTTGCCTCTTTTAGGGTTAAATCTTGTCCCGGTGGTTCTGTGGTGGAAATGGAGCATCCCAGCAGGGCTGCTGGTGCCCAGGGCCGTGTGTTCAGTTTGCAGAGAGTGGGGGGTGTGTTCCTCTCCAGGAAACCAAACCCAATCAGCCTTGGGAACGGATCTAACGCGTGTCCAGGTTCAGCGCTGTTATCTCATGGTTTGGTTCCATTTTTCCTCACTCCACGAGGCAATCAAACACCTACAGCTCAGTCCCAGCCACGATTCCCACCTGCATCCCGACTTTGGGATGTGCAGAGATCAGCGAGGCAGGAGTTAACCCACATTCCTTCCTGGCTGTCAGCACCTCTTGCTCCTCTTGGAGAGAGGGGCTGCTTCTCCAGAGGATGACTGTGGCAGCCTCGGGGAACCCCAGTTTTGGGAACAACAGGCCAACAACTGAGCCAAGCTCATATTTTTTCCACCCAAATATGTGTGAATGGCAGAGCTGCAGCCTGTTGCTGGGATTTCTAACCCCCTGTCAGTCCTCCCACTCCTAAATACAGTCGTTGCCATGGCTACCCTTTTTTATTTTGAGAAGACACTCGCTTGTCCAACAATTTTAACAAAGGCAAGGCTTCTTTTTGGATTTGGCTGCCGGGAGAAGCCTGGCAAGGGGCAGATGGGAGCGATGCTGGTGGGAGTCTGGCACTGCAGTGGTGCCTGGCACATCTGGCCGTGGCTCTGGTGCTGCTCCCTGCAGTGCTCTGGGGACAAACCTGGGGCTCTGGGCTCTGTCCCTGCACTTGTTGCATGACTTTAATTCCTGTGTCCTCCTCTGCACCTGGTCCTGCCTTTTCAGCAAGGGGTTTCATTGTTTCAGCAGCTCCTTTGGCAGCAGGTGACGGTGCCTTAGAGCCGAGTCCTGGCTGGAGTCCAGCTGGATTTAGACACTGACCACCCTCCATTCTCTCCTGTAAAAGCAAATTGTTCAAGACTTCCTGGCTCCCTGGCCTCCTGTGCAGTGCCAGTTTGCTCAGATGAGTTGTTGCTGTGTCTCAGCACAAAGATGAGTAAAGAATCATGGAATTTTGGATTGTCCTGAGCTGGAAGGGACCCACTGGGATGATCAAAGTCCAACTCCTGGCTCTGAACGCCCCCAGGAGCTGAGAAAATGCTGAGTGCAGTGCTGACTCCCTGCTCTGTGTGAAGCTAAACCCACTTTCTCTGTGCTCTGGGGACCTGGAGGAAAGGCACAAGAGGTTAAAACTTTCTTTTCTAGTCACTGGAGGTTACTTCAGTTTATCTGACCTGTAAAAACAGGGTCGGGGAGAGCCAGATTTAGTGCTGTAAAATTCTGAATAAACAGCCTGTGATCCGGAGCTGTCGCTGAAGCCTCCCCTGCTCTGGGATGGCCTCGTTAGGATCTCTGGCTGTGGGTGTTAACACAGCCCATTGCTGGTGGGAAGTTCCCATCACATCAAAGCCTTGCCCTCAGGAGCTCGGCTAGATCAGACTGCAAGAAAGTCAGATGTGAGAGAGTCAGAAAGTGAGTGCCCAGGGCTCCCAAATCCTCTGGGAAGAGGCTGAAGTTCTCAAGCTGACAATTCCCTTGGAGTGAAGAAGCACCCACGGCCCTTTGTGTGCTCAGCTGGGGAAGCCCTCAGGGTGACATCTGAGCAGTCTGTTGGGAAAAGTGTTCCTGAAAATAAAGCTGTCACGGAGGAGACACTTGGACAGCTGCAGAGATGGGTTTGCTGCTTCCAGGGGGAAACATCCTTCCAAGTTGAAACCACTGCTGGAATGGTTTGGACAATATGGTTCAGAGGAGAGTCTGAGGAGAGTGGCCCAGTCCAGGGGAAGCATCTTCATCCCTGGGATGTCTGTGTGCTAACAAAGATAACCTGGCTCACCTATGGCCCTGCCCCTTGCTGCCCCTTGAGGGAGGTCAGAAGGGACAGAGGAATTTGCTGCTCCAGCATGACCTGAGTGGAGCTGGCAGGGTCCACAAATCCACTTGGAGTCAGAGCATGAGTCACTTGGGGCTCTTGGCTTGGCGAGATTTCAGCAGGGAATGGATTTACACTGGTTTCAAGCACCCCACTCAGTTCACTTCCCTGGAGACCGTGAGTTATGGCACGACTGGGCCCCAGAAATCGTGGCTCTGCAGGGCTCTTTCATTTCTTTCATCACCTGCCCCTCTGAGTGCTGCCCGGTGCCATCCTGGCCCCTCCGAGGGCACGCAGAGCCTGTTGGAGCTGGGTGTGGTGGCATTCACACATCAGAGTGGATTCATCACACCCATCAGGAGGCTGCTCTGCCACTTCCATTTGTCATGTGGCTGCTCAGCCCTCTCCCTTCTCAGTTTTGTGTGTAATGGGCTGCTTGGGTCAGTTTTTCTCAGTGGCCTGGGTTGTGGAAGTGGATCCTGCATGGTGCTGATGCCTTTCCAGAACAGGTGACTCTGGCTGCTTGAGCCTGGCAGGCACTTGGCCCACACAAACACAATTTAGCCACTGACCACTAAAGCAGCTCTTGGGCATCACAGCTTGGGCTTCAAAGCAAAACCTGAGTGCAAATTCTCCCAACTTGTGGGTGAGACTGGTGTGTTATATCAGAAATACCCATGGTCTGCCACCCAAACATCCCCCCCCCGCTCCAGGCAGGAGAATAAATATGTGGGGAAAGATATGTGGGGATGAATTTGAGTTTTGTGTCATGCTCTGCTCTCTCTGCTGCCACAGTGGTGTACGAGCACCGGTCCCGGCTGGAGCGATCCCTGCAGAAGGAGCGAGGGGAGCACAAGAAGACAAAGGAAGGTGAGTCCCCAGCAGTGGCCAGGCAAAGCCCCAGCTGTCCCCAAAGCCTCTCCTGCCTCAGTGTGGCTGTCACAGAATCCCAGAATCATTGGGTTGGAAGAGACCTCCAAGATCATCCAGTCCAACCCAGCCCCAACACCTCAACCAAACCACGGCACCGAGTGCCACATCCAGGGATGGTGACTCCTCCACCTCCCAGGCAGACCATTCCAATGTTTTATCTCCCTTCCTGTAAAAAACTTTTTCCCAATACCCAGCCTGGATTTCCCTCAGTGCAGCTCAAGGCTGTGTCCTCTGGTTCTGTCAGTGCTGCCTGGAGACAGAGACCAACCCCCCTGAGCACAGCCACCTTTCAGGGAGCTGCAGAGAGTGAGGAGGGCACCTCTGATCCTCCTTTTCTCCAGGCTGAACACCCCCAGCTCCCTCAGCCCTTCCTCACAGGGCTTGTGCTCCAAGTGGAATCTGGGAACAGTGATGTGCCCGTGGGCAGAGGGTGCTGGCAGGTGGATTCTGTTCTCTCCTACTCCTACATTTGTCCTCAGGCCAATCTGTGAGCAACAGTCCCCCTGTTGTGGGGTTTGAAGGCTTCAAGTGGTGACTAAACCTGGCACTGGGCCATGCTTTTTTTCTTGGAAAGATGTCAGCTTTCTCCCAAAAGTGAGCTCTACACAGGCTCAGTGATATCAGCATCACTGCCCTCCACACAATGTCAGGTCCTGTGGAGCTGATGCACAGGACCTGACACAAACATGCAGGGGATTTTAAGACCATGGAATACAGCAGGAAGCAGAAGATCAGCTCACGTGCCTTTCAGCAGAGTGCTGTGCTCGGGTGCCAGGCCCCTCTGCACCGGATTGCTGTTGGCAAGTCAATAAATTGGGGTTTATCTTTAGAAGTGGTGTGTGGGGTGACATCCCTGCCCCTCACTCCAGCATGCTCTGTGCTCCTGGGTGCTGTATCCAGCATCCAGGTTTGGCTGCAGTTCTGTGGCTGCCTGGCTGGGGCAGAACTTGCATTTCTGTGCTGCCTCTTTAATTCATTTGTTGAGAAAATGAAGCATCCTAACACACATTACCTCGTCGTGGGACCTTCCTGTTTTAAGAAGCTGCCACAGATGAGATCAGCACATGAGTTTGGCTCTCCCAGCAGCTTTGGTTCCCCCTTTTCCAGACTCATCTCTCATTTCAGAGTACCCCAAAAAGTTATTCAGCTTCCTTGACATCAAGCTGCAGCTTTTTGTTTGTGAAGGAGGAGATCACCAATGCACTTGCCTATGGAACGGGAAGGGAAGGGCATTTTTTGGGTGGACAGCTCTCATGGAAAATACTCCCACCTTCCCAAGGGCATGGAATGATCTCCCAGCAGCATCTGCATTCCAGCTTATTGACTTGCAGCCTTTTGCTCAGCAAGGGGCTGAGCTCCTTCTTCCCTCCCCCTCCCCTCCAAAATCCAAACCAGATCCTTGTGAAATTCCAGCTCATTAAACTGCCTCCTTTTCTCTGGTTTCTAGATTTTTTAGTGTACAAGTTAGAAGCTCAGGAAGCTCTCAACAAGGAGAAGGTAGGTGTGGTTTGTCCCAAGGTGTCTGTGGAACAATGGTGTTATAAATAGATATTATAAATAATAATATAATTTTATAGTATTATAATATTTGCTCTTTGCAAATATTAAATTGA
>VZSE01002208.1:436455-501706 GCA_013398275.1 Promerops cafer | reverse complement strand
AATATCTATTTTATAAATATATCTATGTAATAAAAATCTTGCCTCTCATAAATGCAGTAACTACTGAGGGTCTGCAGTAACTACTGATATGTGTCACAAGTAGTGACATTATATTTGTGCTATATCTTTTTATAAAATAATATGATAATTTATAAACTATCACTATAATATGTATCTATTAAAAACACATCTGTTAATAAAAATCTTTGTAGTTATATATATATATACACACTATAGTTATATGTACATATATCTGTCTATATATCCCATTCATTCCTGTCTTTGTCATGGCACAAAAAGCAGGTTCTCTGCCACCAGCCGCAAGCCCAACGAGCACACGCATCCAGAGGATGGCAAGAAGGCTGGTGAAGGGCTGGGAACACAAACCTTATGAGGAACAGAGGTGGAGTTGTTTAGCCTGGAGAAACAGGCGGTGACCTTATCATTCTCTACAACTACGTGGAAGGTGATTGTAGTCATGTGCAGGTTGGTCTCTTTTTCCAGGCAACAACTTACAGAATGAGAGGACACAGTCTTAAGATGTGCCAAGAGAAATTTAGGTTGGATGTTAAGAAAAAGTTTCTTACTGAAAGAGTGATAAAGTACTGGAATCATCTGCCTGGGGGAGGTGGTGGAGTCACTATCCCTGGATGTGTTTAAAAAAAGATTGGATATGGCACCCAGTGTCATGGTATAGTTGAGGTGGTGTTAGGGCATGGCTTGGACTCGATCTTAAATGTCTCTTCCAACCTAGTGATTCTGTGATTCAGTGATTCTGTGATTCTGTGAGCCCCGCTAACAGCGGCCATAGGCCAGCACTCTTGACAGGCGATGGCACAGATCAAGGTAGGCTTGCATCGCCTGGGAGTGGGCAGCTGGATCCTGTGCCAGGCTGTGGAAGAGATTGGGTGGCTTAGCCCTTTCTACATCTGAGGGCAACCTGATCCCCTCCGGAAGCCTCTGGTTGCCCACAATAAAATGTTCTAGGTGTTTCTGTTCCAGAGATAAGCGCAGCTGGTCCAGAGTATCTGATAGCTGAAGGAGGAAGTATCTCTTGTGCCACTGTGACACTGGTATGGTGTTCAGCAGGCGCATTACAACGGTCTTGATGGAATGGGTGGAAAAGTCCTTGCATGCAAGAGCACTGGCAAGGAGCTGCAGGCATTTAAGGTGCGTGCTGTCCTGGGGGGCCTGCCTGGCCATGTGTCTGAAGAACTTTGTCTCTGCCACACCGTAGGTCTCAGGCCACATTGTGCTTGGGGTGTGGGCCCCTCGATGCCGGCTGCTTATGAAGATGTCTGAGGCACGTCGCTGCACCCCGAACAGCACCCTAACATGGAAGGTTTCTTGGCTGTTGGTCAGCCTGAGGTTGCAGGAGCGTTTGGAGGGCAGCAGCGCTAAATTCCAACTGCGTGACTGGGGCAAACGCTGCCAGCTTGCTCTCACCAGTGCGCAGAACCAGCGGACGGTTTTCTTCACGTCGAGGTAGGAGTCAGTGCACAGCAAGTCTAGGAGGTTGGGCTGCCGAGTTGTCCTCCTAATCACGTCAGCGTGGTGGTAGAAGCACAGCATGTTCACACCCTGCTGCTCCCTCGGGCATCTGCACTCCAGCTCCACGCGGACACGGAAGTTCCTGCCAGGCCTCTGATGGTCAGTGTCACGCTCCAGGTGGAAGATGTGGCCTAGGGGAGGAGTCAGGGGTACGAGCACATGGTACACAACTTCGTCCTCACGGACAGTCCAACCTTCAAAGGCACTGCCAAAACCAATAGGTTCTTCCAGCACCGGGTAGAAAGTCCCACTCAAGGCACGCCTGAGGACAGTTGTGAAGTTGTTCATCAGGGCCATTGTTCTGTTGCAGCCTGCCTGTAGGTCCTGTACAGGCCACTGTATGCGCTCTTCTAGAAGCCAACTCAGATCATAGGCCCATGTCTCATCCTCTTCCTCTTCCTCCTTGTTTTCCTTCTCCTCCTTGCCACTGATCTCTGCCTCACGACTTCTTTTCCTCCACATAAACCATATGGCCAAGAGAAGAACAAAGAGCCCAGCAAATACGCAGACCTGCCAGGGCTGCAAGGCAGACCAGAGCAGGTTTCCCCAGGATGCGCCACTCTGCATTAGCTCAAGCTGCTCCACCTCCCGCTCCAGCCGAATCCTCTCCTGTTCCTGGAGCTTCGCACGCAGCTCCATTTGCAGATGCGTCACCTCATCCAAACCATCATCCACAGGCTGCGGGTAGTGGACTACGCTTTGGAAGAGCAAGAACCACAATACCCAAAAATCCATGGTCTGCAGGAGGATGGAGAGAAAGCGTTGAGGGGGGCAGGGAGGAAGGCAGCTGGCAATGGGGGCAGCAGGGACAGGAGTCCCAGGGATCTGGGGGCAGGAAGGACATGGCCCCAGACAGCTGGGGACAGGAAGGCTCGTCCCACTGCCCCAGCAGCAGCACCATACTCTGGCCAAGGCTCTGCCATGAGCGTCTGTCCCTGCATGCAGGGAGAGAACCCAGTCCTGGGTGCAGCATTTTTGCCCCAGCCCTTGTCCCCAGCCCAGCCTCCCCACCACGTGTGCACTCACCGCTTGCCCAAGCAATACAGGGCCAGTGTTACCTGCTGGGGCCTTTTCTAGCTGCCCCCATTGTGACATGTCCCCCGTGATATCACAGGTGCCACAGCGCATCACAACCCAGTCAACTCCACTCTTTGACCCCACCCCAGCTCAGCCACTCAGAGTGGCCCTGGAGTACTAGTTAGGGCTGCTTTTGAGTGAATCTTCTTCAAAGAACTTCTCTTTTGTCTTTCTTATCAGCTGCCTCCATTAGCAATCTCATAGATATCTATGTTGGAAGGCACCCTTGGGGATCATTGAGTCTAAATCTTGACTCCACACTGGTTGAGCTACAGTTAAATCTCTGCATCAGTCAGAGATTTATGTTTAAGTCATTTAAACTTTAATGTTTTAATATAAGTCATTTAAACTTAAACTTTAATGTTTAAGTCATTCAGGGACTTGAAAAAGTCCCTGAAGATCACACAGTTCAACTGCAAACCTAACACTGCCTACTCCACCAATCAGTCAGGTCCATAAATGCCATACACGCATGACTTTTAGACCTTTCTGAGGGTGGTGACAGCCATTGCCCTAGGCAGCCTATTCCCAAGCTTGATATCCTTTTTGTTGAAGGAATATTTCCTAGAGATCCAATCTAAATCTCCTGTGGCGCAACTTGAGATAATTTCCTCTGGTCATATTGTTTGTTCCCTGGGCTAATATAATGACCCCCACTTAGCTACAGTCTCCTTTCAGGGGCCATCCGCATCTGTCAGGTGTGGATGGTTGGGCTGTGAATCCAGCTCCTTCCAGAGGAAAGGAAGGTGCTGCTTTTACACTGTGGTTCCCGTGATGCAGTGGGACAAAATGGGTTATCGGTGGGCAGAAGAGTTTCAGGCTGCCAGGAGGTGTTTCCATGTCAGGAGAACCTTTCTGCCAAGTACATCAACCAAGGGAATCCATCCCCTTCCAAGCAGAAGGAAAAATCAGAGCTCTCCTTGTGGAAAATGTGAAGGTTTGGAGTGAAAGTCAGTTCTGTAATGTGCCAGGATATCCTTGTGGATTTTGCTAACCTGCAAGGCCAGACTGTGAAGATGGTATCCTGGCAGCCAAGAAATGCCCTCTTGCTCTGTGGCACTGGCAGCACAAGTGAGAGCGCTTCCTCGGCCTTTGCCTTCAGCAAGGCCCCAGTTTGGGCAAAGCCTGAATTCCCCAGCTCTCCTGCTAACAGCCCTGGGCATGCCCAGGCTGTTTGGTCTCAGCCCAGGCAAGAGCAGAAAGAAGCCCTTGCCTGGCTTCGTAGACCCCTGAGACAAGCAACGACGAGGAGTGTGCAGAGAAGAGGCCATCAGCACTGCATAGCAGCTTCTCTCAGCCATAAATCACAGAAAATTCAAACACTAAAGTTATGGTTTTGGGTTTGTGTTGTGTTTTGTTTGGAGCAGTTTCCCACACTGGAAAACTTGTTGCATTTTCCCTGTTGCACACCTGAATTTGAATGGTCCACTCTCGGTGCTGCCTAGATGGAACTCAAAATTGTGCCTTTGCCCCTCTCTTTCCTCTATTACGATGTTTCAAGGGGTTTATGGGTAACACCATTTCTCTATTCTCATCTTGTGCTCAGGACATGGAAGAGCCGCCGATCCCCCTCCCCTGCTCCAGCTTGACCCTAAAAGGTTTCTGCAGAAGGGTAACATGGTCATGTTGCCAGTAGCTCAGCTGCCAGCATCCGTGGCAGAGCCCAAATATCGTTCCATCACTGCAGGAGCTCCCCACCCCCCATCTTGGCCAGGTCTGGAGCTCATTTAAATGTTGTGGTTTTTATCTAGCTGCCTGAATAAATAGACAATCCTATGGCAAAGGCTGCTTGAGGCTTTAATTTAGGGATCAAACAGCAGGTAGGGACAGGACTGGTTTAAGCTAACCTAACTACAGGTGTCGTGGAAGGAGGGAGTTGTGCCGTTCTGTTTGGCTGTGTGTTGTGCCACTTCCATTGGTTTTGGGATCTGATTCATTTGGAAAGAAGGTGGGGTTTTCTTTTTTTTTTTTTTTTTGACGAGATTAATTATGAGAGTGAACAGGTCCCACATCCTGTACATCACATGGCTGTACAAATAGGAGCATGGTTACTGAATCCAAGGGCTCTGAGTTACATCGGCTTCTAATCACTCCCATATGCATTCTTTCAGAAGTTCTGCTATGCATTATGGTTCCATATCATGTGCTAATTTATTCATTACTTTGTGCTAAGCATACAGTCACGTGCTAGTCATTAACTGTCCCATATGTTGAACTCATGATGTATATGTTTAAATATTGTATCTCCTGGTCTGCCAATCCTCCTTTATGTAATACCACACATACGTTGAAGACCTTCAGGCTTTGAACTTACTGCTCATTAGTTTTGTGTATGATTTTTCAGTTACTTTTTGGAGCTCCTTCTTATTTCAGTTGCATAACAACTGTAAATAAAGCTGCTGAGGCATAATAAGTGCTTTAGTCTATGGTAATACAATGTGTTTGAAAGGGGATGGGAAGAGTTTTGAAACATCCTATTACTTATTTGAAACAACCAGCAAAATAATGTCATCACAAACCCTATGTGCAGTTGAAGTTATGTTAGACCATGGAAGTTTTGCAGATAGTTAAAACTTCATAACTGGCTCAGAAAATGTGACTCTGGCAAACAAAATATAGCTGGGAGGAGGCTGAGTTCCTGTAGTCTTTTTGATGAGGAAGTTCACAGGTCAGAAATGAGAAAATATGCAAAGAAGGGTGTGTCACTCTCAAAATCCTAACCTGCAGAATTTTAGAATAAAGACTTTAAAGAATCCAGAGATGCACTGGATTTTTAATTTCTATAGGAAGCAGATGGGCTTCTTTTGGTATGACTACTTTACACAACACACTCCAAGATTTACCAGAAACAGGTTGACTTGAGCACACATGTGTGCTAAACAAAAAAAAGGTTCTCCAGAGGTATTTCTACTATATGTTTGAGATGACAGGGTGCAGAATTTTATCCTTTGTACCTGTAGTCCCGATGTAACACAGTTTTAGGTTCTACTGTATGAATGCCCACCATCAGCATGGTGTAGAAAGATCTGTGGAATTCAGACCAGCCTCATTTCATACATTGTTCCTTGCAGGAACTACTGGCTTGGGAGGAAATAGCTGTACCCTCATGGGCTTTTATCTTCCAAGCCCCAAAAGGAGCAGCTGAAAGTCCTGTTGCATGTAGATAAGAAATGGCAAGTAAAGAGGCTGGGAGTAAGATCTGGGTAAAAGGCATCTCTCCTAGGAAAAGCTAGTGCTTACGCACAGTATGTTGTCTGCCAGGACGCAATCCCAGTAGAAAAGGAGGCAAATAGTCTTGAGTAAGAGCTTGTTGAACACGTGGCCTGGGCTGTCCTAGCAGCTGCTCTCTGCATGCCTCCTGCTTGGGCAAAGTCAGGCACAGAGTGATTTCTTTCCCACTTGGAAGTCTTGAAACTCCCAATTTCCTGAGCACAGATTCATCCCGCAATGTAAACCTTATGGCTGCAGCTGGGCAGACACAAGCACTGCTGATGTACCAGTGTCTGCAAACCATTGCATGAGTGGGCTCTGGGAGTGTCTGGCTGGGGTGGTTGCCCCTGACATGGGCTCCTTACCTCGTGTGCAATGCCAATTCACACACAAAGGAGAGGAATCTCTATTTCTTTGTATTAGTTTGTGCAAAGTAAGGAGCTAGGTGGTAACCCACAAAACGCTAGCTCCCTAATCATCAAAACTTTAATTATTTATACATTTTAGCAAACAAAGTATCGGTATTCATTGGTTACAAGTTGCATAGTTCTCTCATTAATTAGTATATCTTCTTAGCTCAGTTTGGTCAGAGCATGGTGCTGATAACGCCAAGGTTGTAGGCTCAATCCCTATACGGGTCATTCACTTCAGAATTGGACCTCTTGATCCTTGTGGGTCCCTCCCAACTCTGAATATTCTGTAGTTCTAGTGGTTAAGTGATTCTCTAACTTATGTTAATTACTCCACGTGTTCAGTCTCTTCCTCCTCTTGAGTCAGTGGGTTTCTAGACTTCATGGGCTGTGAGCTGAGTCAGTGTTTTCACTCCCTCCCCCATCAAAATCAACTTTCACCCAGTTGGCACTTCAGACTGATGAGTTGCCCCTGTTTATTCCTTCTTCTGGCCCTATCTTGGGCGTTCTGCCAAGCATCCTTGTGGTCTGTTAGTTCAGTATTCTATTGTGACTGATTGCAATACATATAGAATCCTAAGTTCCTTTTTTCCTATTCTTTCTCAACGGCTGCAGCTACTGAGGCATATTAAGTGTATAAACAGGGTTTATTGATATGTTGTTTATCAGTTTGAAAACCCTACATCAGAGGGACCGCTGCGCTTAACCTGGGGGTCTTGCCCAGGTCCCCGAGGGGGTGTCAGCCTCTTGCTAGCCCCGTGCAGCTTTCTGGGTGTTTCCTGCGAGAAAGCTCCCAGCCTCAGCGCCTGCCCCAGCTGCCTGTGGCTTCAGCCCGCCCCTGCAGTGTCTTATTGGATTCCCGGCCGAGGGGGTGTTGCCGCCGCTACAGCGATAGGGCGTGCGGGCACTGATATGCCGGAGCTGGGGAGCGTTGTATAAGAAGGAGCTGCAGGGAGCGGAAGAGACTTAAACGGGACCACGTTTCTCGTCTGTGAGCTGAAGAGGTTAGTAGCAATTACTTAATCCCTGCTAGCTGTAATTAGGATTTGGAAGCAGGGCTTTCGTTTTCTGTTCCTCGCCTCCCCAGGATTGCTCGTCACCGGCGTTTCCCCCTCGGTTGTGGAGGATTGGGGGAGTCCTGCAAGTCACGTTGTCCTAGCTGCTGCAAAGACGCTTGCACACCAAGGGGGACGGGCACCCTTCACCACCTGGGGAGGGGCAAGCAGAGAGAAAGGAAAAAAGGGAAAAGCCCTTTGTTTGGAATAATGTCCAGGTTGCAGTGAAGCAGAGAACTAGCCTGCAAATGATGTGGAAGTCGCCAGGTAGCATCTTCGAGTGGCCACAGCACTGCATGGTGAGAGTGTGAGAGGTCATGTAAAAACTTTCCTACAAACTGGGCTCTTTTTGGAAGTGCCGAGCTTCCTTCCAATCCTGTGAAAATCCACGTTTACTGTAGCTATTTGATTCTCCCTTCTGAAACACCAGACCATCAAGCAGGCTGTACCTCAGTTTACCTGTGTGTAAAGTGAGAATGAGAATATTTTCCTTTCGTAAAGGGACGTGGTGGGGCCATATTTCAGACAGCTTTTGGTGGGAAAAAGGTGATTCTTACATTCTCAGATGTGGTACAGAATCCGTGTATAAAACACATTGACGCTTAATTAGTTTATATTCTAGTCACAGCTATCACTTATCTCTAGGTACAAAAAGAAAAAAGATGCATCAAGGGCTCAGTCTACACACAGTGAAAAGACAAGCTCAGCCTTTATATAATTCCTGGCATCCTGCTGAACTTTTGTGGTGGAGCTTGCTAAAAAATCCCAAACAACCTGATTTAATTAGGGCAACAGTTTAATGAATTTGTGTGAAACAATTTTTCTTCCAATTCCTTGCGTTGATTTGCCAAATTAATTTTTGTGGAATAAAGATAGTCTTTCAGCTGTTGGATCTATGGTTACAGATGCAAATATAGAATGACATTGTGCCAAAAGTCAATAACATAGTGTTTGAACATCATTCTGTCATTTGTGTCGATAAATGAGAAAATGAAGACAAATATGTTTCAATAAAGTAAATCCAACTTGAAGTTTAATCTTCATAATATAAAGAGCAATGGGTTAATATTTTAAATTATTTTCAGCATATGTAAGAAAGCCTTACTCATACTAAAAACTGTCACATCACAGTGCATACCACTTAGAGAGTAATTATTAATAATTAAATTATAATTCAATATTATTAATATAATAATAATTTATAGTAAAATACTTTAAAATTTCTTACTATTGGATCAGGAAACTTCCCTTATTCTGGAGTGCTGATTTTTCTGGACTCCTCTTCCTCGCGTTATATCCACATGGTCAAGAAACTTTTTTTCTCATGCAAATCTCTCAGTTTCTTCAAAGAGTAAACTGAGTTACTGTTTGTGAAGAGTTGGAGTTTAATTCAATGAAGTATGGTTTGTGTTATTCTTAAAAAACTGGCAGTGCTTATTTTGTAGAGCTAAAAAGGAGACTGAACCTTTGTAGTTTTCAACTTCTTATTCTTAGTGTCCTCATTATTTTCCCAGTTGTGCTAACTGGACGTTTCAACATCCACTCCTCACCCCCCCCAAACCCAGTGAGCCAAAAAGACCACTGCAGTAAGCTCTAAGCAACATCATTTTAAATGTCAAAGGGCAGACTTGTTTGATTTTTTTGTCACAAAGAATATCTGCTGTATCCATAGACTTTGAAAACTAAGCTCAGCAGATCAGGTCAGACAGGACCGCTTTGCTCTCTGCACTAAAAATTAACTGGCCTTGTCAAAACAAGTGAAGATAAATGGATAAATTAACTGTCCAGTTTTCAAATTAAAATGGGAATCGTTTTCCATCTTACACCATGGTGTCAGGACTTCAGTAAGATGCAGGACTGGAATGCACATAGGCATTTTTGCTTTTTAATGATGACTCTAAAGTCACCTGAGTTTCATCCATCTTGCAGAGGGAATGTTGTACTCTATGTTGTGCAGATTAGTTGTAGGAAGCTTCAGAGGGTGTTTGCCCTTACCACTACTGTGGTACATGGAAGCTGTCTCTGCACAGTCATCCTTGGCTAGGTAAGCAAGAGTCAGGCAACAGGATATAAAATTAAACAAAGTTGGGAAGAAGTGGAGAAACTAATAGAGTTTGGATGGATCTGGCAGTGGGAGAATAATGCCCTGAGGAAGGAGTTCCTGTGTTTTACACAGCGGTACAGCAACATCAGCGTATGCAGGATTGTGGATAACTTTCACCTTGAATTTTCAGGCAGCCATAGATCTTTCTGAAACTTACAGGTAGTGCTCAGTGTGTTAAAAGAACTTACATTATGCTCATAGTGCACCTTATTAAGTGAGGCATTAAAAAGGTTTCTTCACTGAGTGGGGAAGCAATGGGGCTTAGAAAAGAAAAACAGTCTGAAAGCCAAGGCACTCTTGCAGTTTAATCCTACAGTAAAAAAAAAAACAAACAAAATCAACAAAACCCCACTCTGGATAATCCATGCCTTGCTGTAACTTAGCAGAACAAAGGTTGCTGAGGAGCTATCTCACGCCTCTGGAGCTGGCCTTGAACCTTGGCAAATGTTCTCATGCCTGTAAAGCCAAAGTGACACCTTATAAAATAAGTGCAACTATAATAAAAAAATATACATTTGACTTGTTTCCTCTCTAGGCTGTAAGCAAAAAGAGCTTTGGCTTCTTGTCTAACTGAACGTAAGTGTTCCTTAGACTAATGTTTGCAACTCAGACAGAGATCTACTGTGCTAATTAGAAAACATTGCAGAAAACCCACCTGGCTGGGAAAGATAATGAAATGCATTTGCTAATCCTGTTCCTCCAGATGAGTACAACCTACCACTTTAACAACATGAGTTGAACAATTAGCATAAAATAGATTTCTTTTTTTTTTTCTCAGCATAGCTTTATTAACCTGTTAAAAGGAGCCTATTTGTGGCAGCTAATGTTTCTCTTATTGTAACTAACCTAAATACTAAATGAAAGGCTGCACAACACTGGCTAATAAAATACGTTCTCATGGCTCAAGTAATGTTACTGAGTTTATTAGCTTTCCCTCTCAGTGAAATGTGCAGGTACAAAGTCATCTTTATCATTTAGTTGTTACCTCTGTTCTTTGAATGAGAGGAGAGTAAAGCTGCCAGAAAGAACATGGATTATTGAATAATCCCCAAATAACAGAAAGGAAGTAGTAGTACAGGATGTGAGGGGTAAGTTGAGACCACAGTCATTCTAGTTAAAACGTCATGGATATTTCTTTGCTATGCTAGGAGCAATAAAGCTTTGTGACCCTTTGTGTTGCTAGGGAAAGCAGCCCTTAGTTGGTATTTACTGTCTTTTGCAGGCTCTGACACAGATTAGCAACAGACTGGTTAGTCTGTTACTGGGTGATGAACATAGAGATCTCAGTGGCTTGCTCCTACTTGTCTTTGGAACAATTAGCTGATTTTTCTCAGGCAGCACAATTGTGTGCAGCTGGAAGTGGGATCAACATGTTGGTAGAGATCTGTGTGATTAGTGTTTGGTCTTGGTGACAAAAGATACAAATGTATGAAGGGTTGAGGTGGAGGGGTTGTGGTTTGTTTGTTTGTTTTGGTTTTGTTGTTGCCATTAAATCAGATTCATAACATTTGGATGGAGATGGCAAATTAATTTCTGGTTTTTCTCTTCCTCTAAAGCTTTGATTCTTTAGTGGCAAAAATCTGTGAAGAACTCAGATAATTGGAACGTGGATAAAGAGGAATTCTGTACTGCTGATAATTCACTGTTAAGTGATGAAGCTATAAACCAGAGCGGTACACTTCTGACATTGGAGGTCATCAGGCTTTGTCTACTTTCATTCTTCTTCAGTGTAAGTCATAGGTAGGCCTGTTTTTGCTAAGTATGGAGTACTTGGATTTGCTACCCTGGAGTGCAGTATCTGTTAAAAACAGTTCCGAGGCGTGAGATGTCTCAGGTTTGTCATCCAGAAGTCAGGATAACCAATCCCAGAAGTTATGTTTGCCCTAGGAAATGTGTTTTTTATTTGGATTTTTTTTTTTAAGTCTATTTTACATTTACTTGCTTGCTTAGACAAGTGAAATAGCTATCCATGCATTTAGCCCAATATTTGCAAATTAAGATGTACTGCCTGTTCTTATATGCCTGGCATCTGAAATGAGACCTTAAGGCTGAGGGCTCTTGAATAAATGTTTTCAAAATAAATGGATCATTTGCCTGACTCTACTTACAGTTTAAAAATAATAGTCTTCTGCAATGTGTTTCCAACCCAGTCCTTCTTGAATAGGTCCTGGTAACAGCCTGACCTAGTAATATTCACAATAGCAATACAATGAAGACATAGCAAAAAACCCCATAAAAATAGCCATATTATATGATAATATAAACAGGGCTTAAAGTATCTGGTCCTTTGTTTTAGTGCAGATAAGAGCTTCATTTCTTCTCTTGCCCTGCAAGCAGGTGATGTGGCCATATAATTCTCTGGCTGCTCTGAGCCCAGTTTTTCCGATAAGGCTTCATCAGAGAGGATACTGCTTTCAAGGACACAGCCTTAATTCCCTGGTATCTTTGAAGAAGGCTGAATTTTGCACCACGGAGATGTATGAGGCACCATTTTTCCCTTTTTTTTTTTGTGTTCGTGTACTCAGAGCATCTTTCAGAAACAACTGCTGGTCTGCTGCATGTTACCCATCCCTGTCGCTTGGGGTGGCCTGACCTTCCTACCCTCAAATGTCTTGTAATATCAGGAACAAAATTTTCCTCTCTTTAAGCACAGGAGGGAAAGTCCTCCTATCCTAGGTGCTCTTAAGTTATCAACTCCTAAGGGAGCATGAAGGTGCAGATAACCCCAGAGTTCAAGTTTCTTTTGGTTAAATGACTACTAAGTGAGATGTCAACTCTTCATCTTTTGCGCATGGAATCTGATGCAGCCGTTCTGACAGATGGCCTTTTTCATCAAGAGAATCACTATGAGCAGGAAGAACTGATGTAGTTGCCAAGTCACTCTCCATCATATTTGAAAAGTCATGGCAATCAGGTGAAGGCCCCAGTGACTGAAAAAAGGGAAACATCACACTTGTAGCAGGGAGGTTGGACTAGATGATCTTTAAAGGTTCCTTTCAACCCAAACCATTCTGCTGTTCTAAGAAAAAGAAGTGCAAAGTACATTCCTTTACTGCATGCTCATGATTATTATTTTTATTATCCAGCTCCTACATGATCTTATTTTTGCTTATATGGCTATCTGGAATAAACTTTCCTATTCCAGACTGCAGAACAAATCCATCAGGAGGAAAAGCCATCCAGCCTTTATAGCAAGCGTAGTCAAATGGCTTGTGATCTCTAAGTTTGACTCAAGCTGGTTTTTGGCCACACTATTACATTCTTTGTCCTACTCAGTTTGACCCTAAACAGAACCAGTGGATCTGAGGATGGATTATTGCAGACAGTTGTCATTCACATTTGCTGAGCTGCTGAGGTTCCTCTTCTGCCTTTATATACTCAAGTCTGACCATGGGAGGGAAGAACAGAGACATCTATAGAACAGTGACAACTTACAGATGCCCACCTGTACTGTTTGTGTTTATCATATTAATGTAAGGTGCCTTGTGTTTTCAATTTCTAATGATAAATAAAGAAATTTTGTGTTTAAAACTGGTTTTGTGGAGGGGCCACAGTCATGCCTGAGATGTGGATGGCTTAAATAATAAATATTAAGCTTACAGTCTTCTTTCCCAGAACCTCAAAATGCTTTCTTGAGTTTAATTAGCAGAAGGTAAGGAGAGAAGAAGATATTTAGACAGACATTTTAAAAAGGAGCAAGGCTGAATAAAGTAATGAACAGGGTTGCTATGACATTTTAGAATTGCATTTATGTTACTGTTGGTGGCACAGGATGGTGGTAGTTCAGTAAAGCCGTTGTCTTTTCAGAACTCACTGGCCTCTTTGGCTGTTTAAAGGAATGGTGCAGTTAAGGACATGAACTTGAGGTGGGGACAAAGCTCTTCTACAAGAGTAACTGTTAAATCATTTCACCAAAATACTGCAGAAAAAATGAGATAGGTACAATCTAGTAAAATCAGGGGAAAAGAGAGAAGTGTTTGCATTATGTTTCAAGTGGAAGCATTCCTTCTTGGAAGTCTACTTCTGTGATCCAGTTACTTTTTTGCCTCTTTTAAAAGGTATATTTCCCTCTTCCGGTGCCCAGAGTATTGTCTGCTCCGGAACCTTTGCGATAGCTGTTTTAGTTATTTCAAAATTAAGTGCTTGTGCGGATCTTGCCTGTGATAGTATATTATCCATCTGTTCAACCGCAGTTGTTATAAATAAAGTAATAGTCCACACTGATTTGGCAGAGGAAAGAAGAGTGATACTGGGTTCTCTTATCCCAGTTACATGACCATGCTGGTTATGAGTAAGTTGTGCATTTAAAATGCTCCTCTGAACAGGCTGTCAGCTTCACTAAAACCTTCTAGCTCACATCTTTGAAGGCATACTGTAAGGAGATAAAGAAGGCAGAGGTGGTGTTTAAGTCTATTACCCAATTATAGTTATTTTTGCACAGATTTTTGGAGAGGGTCTTGGAAATTGCCAGCAGCTTCACTGGTCCCAAACCGATAAAATTTAACAAAGTATGTAGAAGCTATGCTGCCATTAATATCCTGGCACAATCCATCCTGTACCCTTCTTCAGCTAGTGGCACTGTGTGAACTCAATCATCAGGTCGGTTCATAATTTTTTATGAGTTTTGTATTCATTCCACATTCATGTTGAGGAGCTGAAATACATGTTCATCTTTCTTTAGATGTGTTTTAAATATAGGTAGCTTTGGAGTGGCTTTAGCCAAGTAGAATCTTCTACTTTGCTTGAAGTTGGACCAATTTGATGACAGTTTTTTGGAGTCCTTTTGGAGACTTTATGCAAAAATAAATCTGGTGATGGTGAATCTGTAAAGAGGCAGACAGTTGTAAATAGGAACCAATTTGTAGGTCGTTCTTTTGCTTGTTTATTAACCCTGAGCATGAGCCTGAGTATGTCAGGTTCTACCTATTGTCAAATCAAAACCAGTGGTATTTTAGCCATCTTCTTGGCCTATAAAACTACATCTCTTCGTGCAGGAATCACAGGGTCTAATGTGGGTAAACCTAGGAATTGGGAGATGTGGGGTTTGCTTTTGCATTGTATTCAGTCACACACGAATAAAGCACTGTTCTTCCTAAAACACTTTGCATGGAACCCAATGTGCAGTTTCGATACTGTGGGAAATACGCTTTTAGACGTTTTCTGTAACCTTCTTGATTTTTTTTTTTTTTTTTTACTTTCTTATCAGGTTTTTGGTAAGCTACCAAATACCCCCTCCAGTGGCTGATACCTCGGAAAAGGTGTTTGCTTTCTTAGGGCAGTTTTAACAGATGAGTAGCACTTCGCAACTACTTGACTGCTAAAGCACATTGAATTGCAGACTAACTCTTCATGGGAGAGAGGCTGACCTTTGTGATTCTTGAGTGTTGTGTTGGCCATTAAAGATGAAAAATACTGAGCTCTAAAGTCAGGAGGGAGTAACTGCAGTCCTTACTCTTCATTCAAAACCTTCTAGTTTTCCCTGCCCTCAAGAAATTTATGACACTGATAGATTTCCAAAAGGTAATGGGAATGGAGAGCAACCATTGCATTTTGCAGGCCCTACTGAGTGGTGGACTGATAAAATGACAGAGGTGATAGGGCATAATTTTTAAGATTACAGCATTATGCAAAAGTTTATCTATTTCCTAAGTTATCTCGATCTAGTTATTAATGAAAAAACAATTTTATATCACCCTCAATTTATTTTAGAAGGGTGAACATTTCTTTTTCTAGGTTAGAGGATGAGAAAGCTAAAAAAGGTACACTTGTCTGACTAGCTAAATTCTGTGTGTATATTGTTTTCTTTGAAGAGCGTATGAGGCAGACCTTCAATGTTATGAGTTGCTGTCATGCTAACAATGCAGGCAGAGGGTTTCATCAGCCATGGTAAGCAGAATCTTTATAGTGACTGCAGTGTGTAGTAGGAGTGCTTTTTTTGTTTGGGGAATTTTCAAAATAGGCCTGTTAGAGATCTGGGATGCAGTGACCTTTAGTGGACCGGAAGATAGGTATCATCTATTGGGTTGAGTCCATAAGGATATTAAAAGAACATGCGTGTAGCTGGATCTGTGTTTTTTTCTTGTGCATACTAATATTACAGTCAACAGCAAGAGATCTTTCTTAATGGACTTGTAGGAGCATTCTCATTGAGATCAATGGGATTACTTGGATTTAAAGCAAGCATATAATTCCTTTTAGGATTTGGGTTTCAGATTAATTTAACAACAAGAGAAGGTAAAGAAGAAACCTATTATCTTGTTTATTGCAGGGCGTTTTTTTATATAGATATTTCAGTGCAAACTTTAGTTATAGTCATATTTTCTAGATGTCTGATCTGTGTGCGATTTCCTGTCGTGAAGAGAGGTTGTAATAATACCTACTTCTTACTTTGCACTTATTGTCAGTAGGTCCAAGTGCTTTACAGAAGGGAGATGTTCCCACTGTTCTGGAGCTGGGGACTGATAGGGAAAGGGGGTGTGATTTGCTTGCCTTGAGTCAACCAGGGAACTTCTGTGAGAAAGTAAGAATACAGCCTGGAAATACAGCTTTCCTGCTTCTGCCCAGCCCAGCTCTGCATTCTTTAGGCCCTCTGAAGAAGAAAGAGCTTGTAGAAAGGACTGCAGTAATATGCAGGGGCAGATGTAGTAATTGGGAAAATATTTCAGAACCTTTTTCTGTAATTGTTCATCATCGCTTTGTCATGTTATAGTAAAAGGTTGGAAACCTCTTCTGGCATTAGTTTTTCTGTCAATCTATCAAGTGAGGTGGAGAAGCCTCTTCTCACAATAGGTGATACAGCAAAAACAAAATGAGCAGCATAAGGGAGGAAGGGGAATGGGCTGAAATTCTTGGGCATATCTCATGTCCTGTCCTGTCATCTATACCTCTTGTAATTAGCTCTGAGCAGTTTTCCCAGAAATGAAGGTATGGATAAGTAGTTCTCCAATTATTAAAAAAAAAAGAAAACATGAAAAGCACTCAATTTTCAAGTGTCATCACAAAACAGCAATTCCTTTGTATGAAATAGCTGTTTAAGCAGAGTCTCAGTAGTTAGTGTTCAGACACTTACTGTGCAGAGACTTTACTCTGGGGGCTTTATTGCTCTGCAGGGAAGCTAGGGGACATGGTTCATAGTCCCTAGGGACCTGGCAGAGTTCAGCTTTGTGATAGCTTTACTGTTTATGCAGATGTTAAGTCAAAAATGTGGTGAAGGATATTTCATGCTTTTTTCCCCCCTTTTTTGAGTTAGTACCATTTGTAGCTTTATTTGGGGTTATTTTCTCAGGCACAGATCGGTAGTGTAGCAATACTGTTGTTTGGTCACTTGGAAAATTAGGATCTGTGAATCACTGATAGCTCCAAAACATAGCTTGTTCTCCTGAATGGACTTTACTCCAAAGTAATTGACTTGCTGCTTGTTAAAACCCCTCTCCCCTCTCCCCGTTATAGAACATTAAAGCCTGAAAGAAATTTTGGGGACATTTTATGGCTCTCTTTGCTTTAGGCATATGCTAATTAGCCACATATAAACAGCCTTTTGCTTAAAAAGTAGCAGTGATGAGGCTGCAGTTATATGCAATTGTTTATTTATCCACCAGAAGTTTCACAAGACATTCTGCAATTCAGTCCAGAGCAGTTCCTGGAAACTTATTATAAGTAACGGTTTAATTTTTTTTAAAGAAGATATTTTTATAAAATAAAAACTGGAGTCCTTCATATCTATCTCTAATTAATTTTTCAGGTGCCCCTAAGCAGGCTCAGTACTTTCTTGGATAGTTTCAAATTTAGCAGAGTAGGTATACTGCAATGTAATTTGAGTTTCAAACAAAATGAGTCTGACTGACGATAGGTCCCAGAGATATGTAGAGAAGCTATTTTAAAAGTGTTTTTCCTCTTCAGACTAGCAACCAAATCTGAATCACAAAGGGTGACTGCAGGCAAGAGAACAGGACAAAATGGTCATTCTTAGCCATGCATGTACATCACTGAACTTCTGTTTCAATCCTCCACAGTGTGGAATATGTCACATATTAAAACCAGATCTTCAGATTTTTTCAGTACTTTTCATTGTTCTATATTACTTTTGTGAGATGATTTAGCTTCAAGTATGGAGTTGCAGGCTCTGGAACGTAGCCATGTGATGGGTGTCACGACCACTGCAGACTCCAGGGTTAGCAGAACTGTGTTTAAATAAAAGTTTTCCTCCTGCTCAGGTATTAATGCTGGAGACAGCATATCTGTTACAACCGCAGTTCTTTATTATCAACCATCTGCTGAATAGCATAAAGGTGCTTGTTTGGCAGCTTAACACAGCATCTGTCCATATATCAATGTAACTATATCAACTTACACTTCGGCAGTCAGCTGGAAAACCGTAATTTAATTGGTGAACCTGCATATAAATGTAAAACAATGCAGGCGTATTGTTCAAGTGGCATTTAAAAGCCAGGAAGAAAAGTCCCCTCTAGCTGTTTCCAAAGTACAGTGGTGCCAGTCAGGATGAGAGATTGTTTTCTGCTGGCAAACCTCTGTGAGCGTTGGTGCCTTGAAGTTATAACTCACTCAGCAGAGCTGGTGTGCCTGTCAGAAGGCTGTGGCCTGGGCTGTGATAGCCAGAGAGATGGGTGGGAGGGATGAAGAGGTGCTGGCGAGGGTAGATAAATATTTAAGTCCATAACAAACAGGTCTCAAGGAAAATGTACGTGGTTGTTCTGTTACTTCTAGGTGCTGCTGTTTTCTTCTGAAATGTGGAGACTGTAAATGGTCCTGGCAGGTTTTTGAGAAAATTTCTGATTCTCATTTTATGTTCAATTAATGTTTTGAAGAGAAGAAAGAGCATTGAGGGTTACCTTTCTGACTGTCTTTTTCTTGCAGAAGACTTTACTTTTCTCTCTAGGTTGCAGTAAAAGCAGAGGAAAATAATCCATCATGCTAACTGAATTCAAACAGTAATTTTTTTTGCCTTTTTATTTAAGATCTTCAACTGGGAACCTGTGCAGTCTCCTTCCAGGAGGTACTTCAGCATATACAGAAGTTAAAGTGCATAACTGTTTCCTGCAGAAAAAAAGGTATTTATGCCTTTGAATAGGCTGCTAAATTGGAGTATTTGTGAGTTTTTTCTTTTTAAGTAACAACACTAACAGAATGCACTCTGTTCAGCTTCTGCTTTTTATGCTCTGCGCAGATGTTTCATGCTAAGGGTAGACAATGAGAGCAAGATGTGGTGGCACAGGTTGTAGCATGTACCAACACCCTGAGTACAGCATCTGCCAGGTCGCTGGGTATTTGAAATCAGAAAGTTAGGGCTGAGAGAAAGGTCAAATTTTCAACTTGATGATTTTACAGTGACTGCTGTTGTCTATCTGGTATTTCCCTGTAAACTTCTGTTGAGGAAGGTTCTGCAACCCTCATCTCAGGGCTCTGCTGCAATAAGAGAGAAAGTATTTTGTATGATGTCTAAACAACAAATCCATTTGAAGGGAGTTCTGGAAAACTTCCTCAGTCTGTTACCAAAAATCAGTAAAAATAAAAACTCCTTAACACCAGTGTAGCATTAAGAAGCTGGCATTCTTTATTTGGCCAGATGCATGAGGGGATATCTCCTCCAAAAGTCATGCATGCTGAATACAGAAAAGCTCCTGTTTATATACTGTATTTTACATATATATTCGCTGATTTTCCCAGAATAAACATACGTATGATAATAATTTCCCAAAAATCATTAACATATTTTCCCTCCCCTTTAATATGCGTTCTTTTGTCCTGGTGTCTCTTTGGTGGTCCCTGGTGGTCCTTGACAACAGTATTTTCAGATTAAATACTTAGCTGCGAGGTTTCTGCTACTCTGAAGATACATGTGGCCCTTGAAGCAGTAAACTTTAAAGCACCAGGCTGGGATTGCTTCAGGAAAGCCTCCTGCATCAGTGTTATGCTATTACCTGTGACATTAACTACAAAATATTTCTATTTCTGATGTGAGTCACTCATTCATATTTGTGGGAACAAGAGTTTGTAAACTGCAGGGAAAATGCAGGAGGCTTACTGAAATTCTTTATATATCACGGGAGGAGGTGCTTGTACTCATTCTGTAACGTCTAGACATGCCATGAGAAATTTTCTTGAAGGGGAGATAATTCCTAAGTTCTGCCTTTCAGCTTGCTTCTGCACTACTTTGCATGGCCTTAGTGATGTTGCACAAAACAGAGGTAAGCCTCACTTCCCTCAGGCTTATCTCAATGAGTGTTAGCAGTTTTGAGATTTAGAGTCCTACTTGTGATTGCACTGGGGAGGAACACTGATGCTGGGCGATGGATTTCTTTGGACTTACTCCATTGTTTGTTTTGCTGCTAAATATTCCTGCTTTGCTGCTAAATTTTGCAAGAATATTTGGGTATAGACCACTTTTTTTTGTTAATTGCTACAGGGTACCCTTAGTCTAATGCAGGAAATATGCAGCAGAAGCACAGAAAGTTCAAGAGGAGAGTGGTGATGGTACGATGCTATATTGGTGTAGAATAAATTATCCTCTTCAGCTATTTGCCTTTCTCAGCTCTGTCTCTGTGTCATGCAGGGCTCATCTCCCTTGGTAAGAGGAGCCACTTGTGCTGGCTGTCAGTAGGTAAGAGCTTCTACAGCAGCTGGTGGCAGCCACCATCCCTCTTGTCCCAGTGACCCAGGGACCTGTGGTGAGCCTGGCAGGGCTGCCTGCAACCCGGCCAGCGTGGGTGCTGCTGTGATGTGGGAGGCATTCCTTAGGCACAGCATGTGAGCATGAAAGACATCTCCTAATCTTCTCATCAGTTCTCTTTGCTTTCATACAGCCTATTAGGAAAGGGTGGAGAAAATTATTTTGGACACTGGCCAATATACTGTTGTATCACATACAGTATGACTTTTTTCCAGTATGACAGGAACCAGAGTTCAGCAGCCTTGAAAATGCCTCTGAAATCTTTTTTGTTAAAGCTTTAGCAGAGATCACTGATTTTAAGAAAAAGGCATGAAAAGCAGGCAGAGCAGTTTGTGATTTGGGTTTCCTACTTCATAATTTTTGTACTTGAAAGATTATTGTGGCTGTTATCCTCTTGTAAAGGTTTTGAAAGAAGAAGTAAATTTTTATATATTCATCTAGACTCTCAGATGAGAATTCTCTATTCTGTTCTTACCTGGTTTGTAACACTTCTGAAAAACACCTAATTTACTTTTCTCCTTGAGCAGCTGCAGATTTTGGTGTGTGAGCAAAATAAGGGTAATAAAAAGCTGCAGCAGGGATGCAAACATAGCAATTTTTCTCTTAGCTACGTGCGTAAGCAAAGGTTCCAGAACATACATTTAGTAGCTGTCTCTTTTGGTATATTAGCCACTGAACCCTTGACCTGGACCAAATGGCTGGTTGCTATGGCAACAGGTTGCACAGTAACAGGTTTTGTTCTTCGGCTGAAATCATCTTGCTTCTCTTAAATGTTAGTTTTGAGGAGATCAGAAGAAACTAGGAAATTATTTTTTCAAAGGAAAGGCAAAAATATTGATGTTCAGCTACCTGAGCATCTGCAGAGAGACATCCTTTGTTCCCTGAAGAAGGTAGTCAGCTCCCCCATTTTCTCCACTTTGTTGAAGCAGAGGTCAGCAGCTCACCAGCAAAAAAAAAAAAAAAAAACCAAAACAAACCAAACCAAAAAAACAAACAAGTAGTTCTTGGAAACAACATGACTGTAGGAGGTTCAGGGGAATTTGTTTGCTGTATGACTCCAACTCCCAGTTCCACTGAAGGCAATGGGAAAATATTAACAGCTTATCACTCCACTAACCTTGAAAATTTCTGAACTTAAAGTAAGCTCCTGATCAGCTCTTTTCAAGCTGGACTTGTGAGAGACCGGGAAGATTGCTGTCTTGAGACATTATGTGCTGCATGTGTGTGGAGGAAGAGGCCGTGCTCTGCCCTGTACACCCCCACCCTAGAGCCTGTATCCCAGCCTGGCAGTGGCTGCCAGATCCTAGCAGCAGAAGCAATGCTCCACGCCCACCTCTGCAGCCCCTAGCTCAGCTCCTGAGTGGCCAAATGACTGGAAGTCCCACCTGGGGGAAGGACCCAGGAAGGCCAAGGGGTATTTAAGGCCCAACACAAGGCAATCAGGTGCCTTGACTATACCACCTCTTGGAATGTCTGTCTGTACACCACTGGAACCCAGGAGCTGGTAGCTATGTTTGGCTTTTTCTATATATTTTCTGGGTTTCTTTCTTTCTTGCTCTCTCTTCTAATTACCTCTTCTTGGATTTTTGAGTAACTTAAAATTGAACTGTCTTAGAGTTTGCAAAGTTGAATGAGCCACGTTAATGCTTTGAAAAGTGTTTTCAATTGATTGAATGTTGCACTAAACTTGCCAAATTTGTCTGATTTTCTAAAGTTGCCAGTAAAATCTTTTTTGTTGTTTTGACCTCTTGAGAACATCTTCTTGATATTTCTCCTGTGCATCTAATTCAGAGTACATGAACAACCATAAGCCCTTTTAAAGGTCTTGTTGATCACAGTTGTTTGGAGCCTTACAGTACTGAAAGAAGTTCTTGCCATGACACTGGTCAAACGCTGGGGCAGGGGCATGGAGGTTGAAGGATTGCCAGCCATGGGGGCAGTCAGAACTCAGCATGGCCCTGGTGCAACTGAGTGGGGTTTGGATTGGGTGACCTTCTGGGGCTCCTTCCAGCTGAGGTCATTCTGCAAGTCTGTCTCTTTTTCTCTTTGGCCATAGAGAAAAGCAAATGTGATGGAGAGCCCAGGCCAGGACTCTGCCTGTGGGTGGTACTGAAAATGAGTTTTGTGGTTATGTTGCCCCCTTTCTCAGCCCTTCTCTTCCCTGGTGAATAGTGTCACCATGCCATACTTCAAATACTTGGTAATAAAATGTCCCTGTAATTCCCCTGGGGAACTCTTTGATATATCACTAATTTATTTTCTTACACTAAACATGCTGCTCTGTTTCTTACCTTTGTATCTTTTTGGCATATATAAAGTGAGTGGAATTCAGCACCATAGTCAGGAGCTTAAAGGAAAACAAAATACAGACATGGCATGTAATTGGAGAGGGGATCTTTTTTTCCTTTGTGCCAGAAGCTGTCAACCTCTTGCACTGCCAGAACGGTCACTTATGGCTTTGCTGCTGCACTGTGATCCTGTCAGACAAGAGGCACAAGGAGGAATTAAGTGGGGTTGTCCATTTACCCATCTCAGTCTCAGAAAGATGTGAAGGGCTGCAGCCAAGTGGTGTAAACAATCTAGAGTTCACTCAAGTGAAAGGATTGGCAGTGGCGGGAAGAAGACTGAAACAGAAGAAACAGAGATTGAAGGGATGCTTTCATGAGTTGGAAGGAACAAAAAATGAAGAGGATCTGATCTGACCTGACTCAATGTAGGCCATTTTCCTGTAAATCTTCAATTAATTTATGAAGTGTTGCTAGTCCTCAGGGTGCTGGAACAGTGCAGGTTTGAAAGGTTTCATCAGTTGCCACGTGCTTCTGCAGATCAACAGCAAATCATAAAACCAACAGAATTTATTGCCAGAGGCCCAGCAGCCCAGCCAGTGAGTGCAATACCTGTCTCACCCTCCATATTATGCAGTTGTGTCAGCAATTGCATTTGGGAGATGTAAATCTTAAAGACATGCCTGCTTGTCATTAAAGAGATGGCAGAGCTTTCTTTGTGCATGGAAATGTCAAGCAAGCATCTTGATCAAATTAGATGGTTGGTTACAGCATGACATTGTAGGATGTGCTGGTGGTTACATGGGGAACGAAAAGATGCTCTTTGCTTCCTGTCCCAAGGTATTCCAGCTATGCTGCTGAGCACTGGGACTGTCTGTATGGCACTGTGCTGCAGACGCTCAGGAAGTCAGCAGGGTTTATATAAAGCTCTGCTGGGTTTGCAGAACCTTTTGGCTCCTTTCCAGCTTGGAAATGGTGATATAAATAGAAGAATGTCTCACTTTTGAAGTCTGCTTTCTATTCACGGAAAGGAAGAACTTTGCTGGAGCTGTGATTTAATAGCTGTTAAATACAAATCTCAAGACCAGTCCTATGACAGGCTGAACTGCTTGATGCCATTTCAATGGGTGAGCTCAGTAGCCTATAGCATCACATCTCTGTTAGCTGGTTGCTGACACCTGAATAAGGTTTGGTGCTATGAAAGCAGGGTTCAAGAGTATCCATTCTCCCACCTTCCCTTCCGGTTGTGCTTGTCCCTGTTACAAGAAAAAAAAGAAGTTGCCTCTTTTTTTCCTTTTGGACAGATTAACAAAATGTTTGGGACAGTGGTGGTTGGAGTTGGAATTGCTGGCTTAGCACGAATCCGAGACTTGATGAATCCGATTCCTTCCAGCCCTTCTGAGCACCTGAAACTCTTTGGATTTGTATCCAGGTTAGAAATTTCATCTTAGCATGTCTAATATGTCTAATATTGCAATGTTTTTTCTTCTTTTTCAGGCCAGAAAGGGAAAGTTCATGCAAATGTGCCTGTCATTCTGAGTGGCAGCTCAGAAGTGAGCACAGAAAGCTTTGCAAGAGGGAGAAAATAGGTTACCTTAGTGAGATATCTTTCAGAAATTAGAGATGTTCTTGCTGTAGAATCCATGCGATAAAAAGAAATTGACTGGAATTTTCTGTAGATTTAAGGTAGTACAGACAATAAGTGCACTAATGATCTTGTGTCTGCATGACACTTCTAGAAATGTTAAAAAAATAAGTTTTACAGAGCTTTAAAAAGTTCTTTTGCAGAAACATGTTTTAATGCCCCCAATACTCCAACTTCATAATGAAATGCTTGTATTTTTTTAAAAACAGGTAATTGGTATTGGTAAAGAAAATCCCATGATTTGCTACATGCAATACAGTTGCTTTTTATCCTTCTAACACTTCTTAGAGTTTTTCTCACTAGTTTGGAACCATGGAAATTTAGTGTGTACCTTCCTCTGAGCATTCCTGCTGGACTGTCTGACCCATTACAGTGGAGCATAAAAGTTTGATATAGTTAGTACCTTTGTGGATCTCAGATTGTGAATTTATTTTTCCAGCTATATTTAAATCGTGTGAGGTTGTTTGAGACAGAAAGGACTGATTAGGTCACCCACTTTATCTTCCTGCCAAATACACTTTTAGTTCTCTGATGCCTCTGGCAGTGCTACAGGTAACCTTGAAGAGCACTGAAGATAGGGTTTCCACCACTGTTTTTTTGAGAAACAATGCTGTTGAAATGCATGATTCACAGTAATCTTCCTTGGATCCCCATCACACACAGACATCACCTGTCTTTGCTTTCAAGTCCTGCTTGTGGCTTGCCTTCCTGCCCTCTGTCACCTATCATAACACTGTCAGGGTGCCTGCTCCGGTCAGTAGTAATGCAAAGGGCTTTTGGAGGGATTGTGTGTTTTTCATTTTCAGCTGGAGCTGTGCTCAGCTTGCTGCCCAAGAGAGCTTTCCCCTTAGCACTGACATGCTCTGTGTGTTGCAAGGTGAGCTATCATGGCCAAGCATCTGCTTTGTCCCTCTCCTGCTTGTCTGTACTTGTGTGCATCCCTGCCATCTTGAGTGCTTTTGTCCACGTTGTCCAGGATGGTGGGGAAAAGTTCTCCCATACGAGCACTGTCCTCTTTCAAGTCATTCTTTTACAATGTCTCTTTGGTGATAATGCTTACTAAAAACCAAAACCAAAAAGGACTTGACAGTTCAATAGCAAGCCAGTTTCTGGACTGATACCACCACGTGCACACTGGTCCATTTTTTTCAGTTCTCTTCTGCATTCCACTTTTGTCCATAAGTGTTCATGCTCTTCCTGGATAAGAAACTGGTTGTTATACCCTGGTTGAGCTCAGTGAGACAGTGGTCCATGGGAACAGTTTTTAAGTACTGCTACACAATGTGGTTGGAAAAATGAACTGTGACAGTTATACTCTGGTTGTATTTATGCTAAATGTGCAGGAGAAGTTTTGGCAATATTAATGAGGCTAAGCAGATTAGCCTGGAAGATGCTCTGAGAAACAAAGACATCCATGCAGCCTTCATCAGCACAGAGAACAGAAGCCATGAAGAAACCATCAGGTATTTTGGGGGTGTTTTCTCCCCCTCTTTTCCCCCTTTCCCTTGTATTTTAGAAGCACAGAGGAGCTGTGTAAAGCTGTTGCAGAAGAAGATATGAACACTGAGGAAAGACTGCCAGACTAGAGGCCTGAAGTGAATGATAGTGAGTTCCCTAGAGCACCAATAAGCCCAGGAAGAGAGTAGGATTTAAGATGCGTTAATTTCCCAAGTAATTATATTTCCGCACCTCTAGGCCTGTGTTTGATGGACAGGCAGCTTAAAACAGGATTTAAAGCCTTTCCTCACAGATTATATTGTGGAAGTGTAATCCAGTGCCCCACTCCAACTGCTTACATGTCTGTAAGTCAGCCATTGCAGTGCTCAACGCTGTAGCATTTTAGCAACTTGATGTAGGTGATTGAGGGCATTCTGTGGCAAAAGAAGAATTAAAACCCTAAACCCTGCTCCCCTGCTGTTTAAATGTGTGATGCAACCACCACACCATCCTTGCTAGGAAAGTTGCAATTTATTTCTGTTACTCCATGTTGTGCATCTCTCCATGTGAAGCTTGCTGTGGGAATGAGAAGCAGCTTGCACTGTGGTGATACAGGATTAGGATAATATTCTTTTTAATGGCTGATCTTTTATCCCTTTCAGAATGTTCTTAGAAGCTGGGAAACATGTCCTTGTTGAGTACCCCATGGCTTTGTCTGCTAAGGCAGCCCATGAGCTCTGGGAGATGGCTGAGCAGAAAGGTAACACATTTGTTCTCAAGAGTGTAAGCAGTCTTACCTGTTGGGTAGCACCAAAGGCACCAAACTCAAAGGCAAGTGTCCAGCCTGCTTTTAGTCATCACATGCAAGGGAGTATGACTGTCTCAGAGATGTGCCAGTCTAGGATGTAAGACTTATGCCAATAGGTGAACAAACACACAAATGTCAATGCTAAGAGTAAGGTATGTTTGCCCTCACAAAAACTTTAGCCTCTATTTGTGACACTTAGAATGCAGTTAAAGAGGAAAAATTTTGTCACTGTGATAGTAAAGCACTTGATGAGTGCAGCTGTTGGACTTGTGCAATTCCATGTCCTCTCTCTCCCTGGAAATGAAACTGCAGACAGCTCTCCTAGTTTCTAGCATTTGTGCTGTGCTGGCCACACACAGCTGCTCATACTACGGTAGGCCAGCAAGGCACCCCTGTCTGAAAGACAGCTTCTCTAAGCAAAATCTCTTTATTTCCAGAAAGTGTGTGGTCCCATCCCAGTGGTGCAAAGGGTCAGAAGCTGGCAGTTCAGCTGAGGCCAGTGGGGATGAACGGGGCTGCAAGGGAAAGAGCAGTGCTGGGCAGAAGCAGAGTGCAAATCATTTGGACAAGCTGCACTTTTTATACCACTGCTTCTTAAAGATCACCTTTGTGACTTTTGTCCTGAAACGCTGGAGGTGTAGGATTTCTGCTTTGCTGTTTCCCTGTACCAACACCAGTTACTGCCTTGCTGCTCACAAAATGGTTTCCCATTGAGCAGAATTTATGACTCTTTTCTTGAAGCAGCAGCAGTTACTGTCAGCAGCCTACAGTGATTCTCCTGGAGATCTTCCAGGAAAACACATACTCAATGAGGGACACATTCAACTTGTATTGGATAACCTCTATTTCAAAGTAGCCGAATTAATTGCAGTGGAGGGCAGTACTCCTTAGCACATTGTTCCAATCTGGGTCTGAGCATTATGCTATTTTTTTCCCCTTCCTCTTTCTTTCCTACTACCTTGGGAGGAAAAATGCAGAACAAGGAAATGTAGGAAATGTGAGGGGAAAGAAGCCAAGAATTAATCCATCTGTTACTCTGAAGACTCATGTTTCAGCCTTAGCTGGGTATTGGGTTTCATTACAGAGTTTCTGTTAAACGTAGAGGCTACTGTTCCTGTAGTCTCTGTATTTGTTGTTTCCTGAAAATCCTTAACCCAGATTGATGCTTCAGCTCAGGGCCTGTGTTTCCGTGTTTGATTTTCTTCCTGACATCACTTTGTGAGCCATGCATGAGAATATTTCTGTGAGTTCCCACTGGTAGCTAGTGAAGCCTGTACTGTTTAGACATGACTTTGATTCACACAGAAAATTCTTATGTAATCTGTCCTGGGTTTTTTTTTTTTTTTGTGTGTGTGGTTTTGTTTTGTTTTGTTTTTTTTTAATGGCAGGCAAGGTACTCCATGTGGAGCACATCGAACTTCTTACTGAAGAGTACAAGCAGCTGAAAAAAGAGGTGGCTGGGAAAGACCTGGTGAAGGGAACATTGCATTTCACAGGTCAGTAGCTCTGTAGAAATCAAAGTCCATCTGGATTTGCTCCCCAGGGATGCCAGTGCTTCCAGGCTTCATTCAGTCCTTTCACACAAGACTCTGTCTATAAACTGAGTAGAGACACAGGTACTGTTTCTGGATAATTCCTTTGTTGAATCCACATAGACCCTCCTGTCCTCAGCATGTCCTGAAGGGTTTGTTGTATATGTACTTTCTGCAGCCCTCTCTGCCATAGCTCATCAACTGATCCATTTCGACATTAAATGTGTTTATTGACTTTCCTGCTCAGTCCATCCACTGACCTTTCTACACCCTGATAAGCCTGCAACACTGCAGTTTCTTCATCCTTTCCTATGCAGAAGGCATGATTCTATTTCCTGTTCCTCAAGGGTTTCTATTCCACCAGGTAGTGTCCTTGATGAAAACAAATCAGGATTCCCAGCTTTCAGTGGAATTGCCCGTCTGACGTGGCTGATTGACCTCTTCGGAGACCTCACTGTTACTTCTGCCACCAGAGAGAAGCAGAAGGATAAGAATTATTCCAGAATGACTGTTCACTTTCAGACAGCAAACAAGAAGTGAGTAACGTTTATGGCAACACGTGAGCCAGGCTCCTCATCATCTGCAGGACTTCTACCTGCAGGAGTTCTGCATCCTCTTCTCCTCTTGTGGAAACAGAATGGGTGGAGGTTGGCATGAAAGTGTACATGTCTTTTAAAGACGCATTTTATAATATTGAGTTTGATCTCCCTTTTATTATGCAGTGACAATATCCTTCCTATCAACTAGGATATTTTTAATAGCCTTGCTAAAAAGTGGTGTATTATAACTGTGAAGTAAGTCACCAGTATTTCATGCTGTCGCTTGACTACTCAGCTTGGTCCGGAGTGTGGTGGAGACTCTTGGGTTTGGTCATTATGGACCATCTGTGCAGAGTTCATGTCCTTTCAAATAAGTTGAAGTTACTTACAATGTCAGTTTAAAGCAACAAGATACAATTTGAGAATTAGCTGATATGAAAAGGTAGAGAGAAATTAGCCAATGGTGATGGAACTCTGTTCCTTTTTTTTTTTTTGGTTGCAGATATGCTGATATACCTCTTAAAAGGCCCAAACCTAACCTAGCATTTTAGATAAATATTTAGTTAAAGTAGTAACCTGAAGGACTAGCTATTCGGGGAGTGAATAATCAGGGCTCCTTTAAACTCTTAACTTCACCTCAGGTCTGGTTAAGCATTTCATCAGCCACTCCTACAAACCCCATTGCAGTTTATCATGGGATTATCATCTTGTTTTAGCAATCTTTCTCTCTCTTTAAATAAAACAGCATTTCCAATTATTTTGAAATGCAGTTGTGAGAGGACAGAACTCTGTATACAAGCTCTGTTTACCCTCCTAGCAATTTGCTAGTAACCTAAGTAGCTGTAAAGATCTGGATAGGGTGAGATTTTGAACTAATTCCAGCAGATGGAACTAGCGGGTGGTTTAAACATTTCCCTGGCTGTCCTGTCTCCTGGGTAGTCCTTCGCTGCTATGTATGATATTTGCTGGATACAGAAGTGTTTCTGGATTACTTTTTTTTTTTTCCTGCTCCTCAGCACTAACTGATATTTGCTTCCCTTGGCCACTACTATTTGTATGGATCAGTGTTTTCTCACCATAAGTGTTTTAATAACTTTGGGGACAGTCAGTTTTATGCCTCTGGGATAATTTAGGGTGGGTGGAAAATTACATAGCGTTCCTGTATTGTGTTCGGTGCTGGGGCCGTATTTCCTGCTGACCTTCCCCCACTGACGTCAGTGGAGTTACTGCAGTAGAGAACTTGGCCCACTCTCTGTCAAGTGAAGTTATGGCCCAGCAGTAATGGTGGTGGTGTTACAGACCTGATTTGCCCAACCTTTATTTTGCTGAAGGATGGGAAAGGTCGGTACCTTTCACGAGAGCTATCCCATCCTTTTTTGAAAGACATGAATACAGTAACCTTGAGAAATCAGGTTAATTCATCCTATTTTCTGCCTTGGAAAATACAGCAGGTGCAGAATGCAGGAGCCTGTGTTCTCTTGTTAAGCAGGGATTTGTGCAAAGGGTATAGTCTGTCTCCACTGCACAGCCCACCCTCGCTGCTGGTCTGGCTCTGGGTGGATTTTAGAGGTGTGTGTTAATGTCTGAACCCAGCTATTTGAGAGATGACCTCTGCCTCTGTTGTGTGTCCAGGACAGCTGAGCTGACAGCCTCTCTGTGATACAACATTGAGCAATCCAGGGAAAGCCAAACCTCCACTGACAGCACGTCTGGTTTGGGACTGCAGTTCCTGTCCCAGGATTACAGAGCTTGGATTCAGTAAATGTCAGAAATCAATTTTTAGTGCAAGCTGGAGAGATAATTATTTGGGCAGCATCTCTTTTGATGTTAACTAGGGATAGGGTCTTTTTGTCTAATTCCCATCCAAGCTAAGGGAGCCTCTCATTGATTTAATGATACATTAAAAATACTGGCATTTTCAAAGAGTTAAAAGGAAAATGTTTAAAAGAAATTGAAGACATTTCCTAAACATATTCTGAAAAGAAACATTTGAAGTTCTGTTTTTATGGAGAGGTAAGCTTAAAGAGTCTAATAAAATATCTTCAGATTGAACATTCATAGAAAATGATGTAATACATGCTTTCTGCAGAAGTCGCTGCATAAAATTTTAAGCTGAGTGGACCCAGAATTCTTTCAAGCATGAAACCAGCTTAATTATTCTAGAGGTACAAAGAGTGCTTGCTTCATATTGGTTTATTGAGCTATTGCAGTCCAGCAAGGGCCACTCATTATTTGAGGAAAAGGGAATCAGAAAAGCAAAAAGTCTTTTTCAATGTAGCTAAGAAAATGCTATCAGTTTACAATTTGGAAAGACAAAATGGCCATAGAAAGTCAGGGTGTTTTCTTCACTGCAGACTGTTTGCTTTGCAAACTGTCAGTATAAAGGTGGCTTGTTAGTGCTTGATTAAACTTTCTTTTTCTTTTACTACTTAACATATGTAACCTGGCTTTATTCTGATATCAAAAATGTTGAATTTGTTGCTTTTAAGTAACTCTACTAACACTTCTAAATGACTAAATATATCTGTAGCTAGATAATACTTTGATACAAATCTTTAATGAAAGTGGGTAAATTGTCTATGAAAAAAGCTACAGCCCTTAACAATTTTCTGACATGAAATACGAATCTGTTTCTTAAGCTACAAAATTGCTTAAATAATGTGTGGACTTGCAACATACTTATCTTTATTGCAAAACAAGAGGCTTATTTCAGAGTAGAAGTTGTTAATTAAAAATGACTACATTTTTCTTACCAATCAAGTAGAATCAACCTCTCTTTGGGAAAATGACTAAAAATCCTATTGCAGAAGAAGATAAATCTATTAGTAAATCCAACATTTTCCTGCTCACTGATCTAAATCAGTCATTCTAATCACTTTGATTAAATTCTGCCCGCTCTGCATGTTTGTGCTTCTGGTTCAGTGGCTTCCCAAGCTAGAGCAGAAGGCGTACACTTGAGCCTGATGGCTGGGGTGCATCTGCTCTAGATCACCCGAGGGAGGTGATCCTGCACCAACAGGGCCTGTTTTGGATCGCATCGGGAGCTCCTTGCTAGGACGTGATGGAGATCTTTGCCTGTGCCTACGCAGTGGTTTCTTCATGCCTACCTACCTGAGATAAAGCAGCTTTGAATAACAGTGGCCTGAACCCTCTGTGACTGTTTACTACCATAGGAATATAAAACTGGCTCTGTCAAGTCTGAGCAAAGCCCAATTTGCTCAGCAGCCTGCCTCTCACCCACATCAACAGCCTTTAGCTCAGGGAAGGAGGACAGGAACACGGAAAACACTGAGCAATATGGCCCCCAAACACCTTTCTGGGTTGCAGTGACATGTATCCCCTAAATGGGTCCCCTGAAGGGACTTCCTAAAATGCATGGTGCCTTTGCATTTATTAGTCCTCTGAGAATTTTTTTCCTGCATTCTTGCAGGCTCTGATTTGGGTATTTTTTCCCCTTCCAGTTGCTTCATTCTGTTCAATCAGGTTCATCTGGCCATGCTTAATTTGTAGGGGGAATGGTGGGGATGTGGAAGTACAGGTGAGCAAAAAATAATTGATATGATGATGCAAATATAGAAACTGAATCCTAGAACATAAAAGATGAGAGGTGAAGAAGCATTAAGCTGAGCACTCTGCAGAATGTGTTCAGGGCAGATTGACAAGGACTTTCTTTCCAGATCTAATGATACTGGAGATTTAATGGGCAGTACTTGGACACAGAATTTATTCTTCCAGGCTATTGATGCCTTCATAATTTGTGAGTGGCAGACTAAAGTGAGCCATAAAGGACTGTGAAAGGGCCATCAATAACCAAGTAAGAAAAATAATATGCATCTTCTAAACAGAGGCAGTAGTGAGTGCTGATGAATGAGCTGCAGAAAGGCAATGGTACGGTTCAGGCAGTTGACAGAAGAGCAGGAAGGGAGCATCATGACTGTGGCTGGTGTTGAGGACCACTCCTCAACACATTGCAGTATTGGGTCAAGGAGTCTGTTAAGACCCCTGAAGTGGCACAGCATGTCCCATGGCTCGTTTCCCCTCAGCCAAGATGGGAAGTTGGGAAGGAAGGTGTGAGCTATGCAAGTCAATAGCCAATACCACCAGGCTTGGTTTGGAGACTGTGCTGTCGTGTTGGCGTAAGACAGGACTCTGCTCTGATTAAAGAAAGACCTGCCTGAGAGTCTGTGTAGGTATAATTTTTAGGATCAGCACAGCGCTCCCAGTGATGAGAAGGAAACATTTTAAAAGTTCAGAGAGTATGGACACTTGTGTCTGTGTCAGTGAATTTGTCCAGCTCATCCCAAAGGGGTGGGGTTCAGCTTGCATAGTAGCATCTGGGTCATCATTATGTACCTGTGTGACTTAAATCTATTCTTGCTGGACGAATGACTACACACTGAGGGCCTTTTGAGTTTAGCTGTGACTAAATTATGTACAAAATTTTTGGACATTTAACTGCATTTTTCATCCAAGTCCACAAACAAACAGCCCACAAACTTCCCTCTTCCTTATGATGTGGCTTGATGTTGCTTGTTGCACTTCGTGCATAGGGAAAACAAAGCTGGACAGAGCTTAGATGATGTGTTGAAAGTCGTGGCATGAAACAGTGGCAGAGTTAGGACTATTACCTGCTGCTGAGCTCTATAACCACAAGGCATGTTGGTCAGGACACATTGCCTAAATATGCAATGATTGATATTCAAAAATGGTGCATTTATTAGAGCATTTTCTGCAAATGCTGAGAAAACAACCCAAACAAATTAGAATTGTTGATTCAATTTCTCAATTAATACTTTTTCTCTGCTCCTTCACAATAGACCCTTGACTTGGATTGAAGAAAGGGGACCAGGGATGAGACGTGAAAAGAAAATCAACTTCTGTTTCACAAGTGGTTGCCTGGAGAACTTCCCTGAAGCCCCAAGGTCTTCTGTGGGCCTTTTCATGCAGGATCAGAACCTCTTTGCCAAGAAATTGCTGGGCCAGGTCTCCAAAGAGGAGCTGGCTGCTGAGAAATGGCGAATTTTGCGGTGTCTTGACCTTGCTGAGGTGATCCAACAGTACTGTGAAGAGCCAGAGAAAATTTATTCCTGAGGCTGCTCTTAGGGAAGGAAGCACATGGCAGACAGAAAAGCTGTAGGGCTAGAACTCACTGTTGCCATCAATCAGTTGCTATTTCTGTTTCATTACCTTCTTTTTGACTGCTTGTGATTCCTGGGCTCTCCAGGTGTTCTGGTAGACTTTGGGCTATACTCTGTGCCTTCTGGTTTGCGCCAGACCAAAGCAATTCCCCTGCTCTGATGTATCCCTGTCATTTCAGGTAGTTAAGACCCTAGCACCAAGAAGCTTTCCTGTGATTCAGCTGGGAATATCCCTGACAGTAGATCTTGCAGGACTGTAAATACTATATGTAATTCTCTCTTCCAGGGTCTGTCCCCCCATTCCAGATATGTCTGGAAATGAACGTGTCTCAATAGTATTTAATGTACTATTCTCTAGAATGAAGTTCCAGTTCAGTTTTCCACCTCTTTACTTGAAATACAGAACTTGTGCCACCACAATCCTGACCTTTTCTTCCAATTGCCCTGAATTGTCCTGTGTTTGCTCTAATTAGTAATCTTGCCTGTTAGGTATGGGGGGGGGGCTTGGGGGGTGGAGGGCTTGTGTGTTTTCTGGGTTTGTTTGGGGGTGGCTGGTTTTCACACTGGAGGTCAGCTACCATCAAATTAAATCTGTATTGGTATCAAACCAGAATAGAAGAGTCTTGTTTCTTGATAGAGAGATGTTGATTTCCTTTCATTTCTCTGGTGCCCTGTGCCAACACAGAAGTCTTTTCCCAGCAGAGATTAAAAACAGGCATTGAACTAATGCATTGCCTGCCTGCTCTCTACTGAACCTAAATATTTTTGGTTTTGTACTGGAAGCAGCATATTATTCTCCTTCATTTGTGTTCTAATTCAGCATGAGAGTGGGTCATAGCAAAAAATAGTAAGTATCTTGCATTTAAGAAAAGAAAACCACTAATGCACTCCTGGAAACAGAAATTTATTAGGAATAGTGATAAATTTAGAATAGTATTGTAGAAAACAGAGCAATTTACAAATATATCCATGTGCTTATGTTGTGGTTCAACCCCAACTGGCAACTAAGCACCAGACAGCTGCTTGCTTATCGTACCTCAGTGGGATGGGGGAGAGAATCAGAAAGGTAATAGTGAGGGGAAAAAAAAGGTGGGTTGAGATAATGACAGTTTAACAGATAAAGCAGAAGCTGCACCTGCAAGCAAAGCAAAACAGGGAATTCATTCTCTGCTTCCGCTGGGCAGGCAGGTGTTCAGGTGCTCACAGGAAGTCAGGCCACATCACACACAGCAGCTACTTCGCAAAACAAACGCCATCACTCCGATTGTCCTCCCCTTCATTCTCCTTCCCCAGCTTTATGTGCCGTGTGGTATGGAGTATTGCTCTGTGGTCAGCTGTCCTGGCTGTGTCCCCTCCCAGATTCTTGTGCACCCCCAGCCTGCTTGCTGGTGGGATGGGGTGAGAAGCAGGAAAGGCCTTGAGGCTGTGCAAACACAGCTTAGCAATAACTAAAACATCCCTGTGTTATCAGCACTGTTTCCAGCAAAATCCAAAACACAGCCCCATATTAGCTACTCAGAATCAAATTAACTCTACCCCAGCCAAAACCAGCCCAGGTTATAGCATATGACACCTGTGGGAATGGGTCTTTAGCATTTTTACTGTAGTCACAGGATCACATATGAAAACATTATCACTTCCCTAAAGAAGCATTTTAGTTTTAGAAGTCTAAGCACTGCACAATGCTATTAACAATTCCTCTAATTGCCTTTTACTTTCTAATTACAGCATCTGCTGGTGCTGTATTAATATAAAAGCAAACTTCGGTCTGTGCAATTGTTCTTTCAAACCAAAACAATTTTTTTCTATTTTATCATGTGGGCAACTTTTTAATAAGGGAGTGTATATGTTGTGAATGTATACATAATTGCAGCCAGTCAATATTGACAGTTAAAAGTCTTCCTTTGGGTAAATGTTCATTCAGGAGTTGGATACAATTCAGTCTGCTGCAAAGAAGGAAGAAAAGTCTGTACAATTTTCTCCCAAATCAGTCAGATTTTAGCAATGACTGGAGCTTGATGTGTGAATGAATTCTGCATGTGGCATTTGTTTAAATCTACCCTATCTGTTAAAATCAGTGAAAATTCTCCTTTTGCCTTCAGCGGATTGAGACCCATGTGAGTTGGCAGCAGATTTCTGCAGGCAGATCCTGTGCTTGTCCACCCAAAGGGATACCTTACTGAGCATTCACAGGCACTTGTGTGCCACTGTGGTGGACATGGCATGAGCAGATCTGATGTTCTGTGAAGGGGAAGAGTGGATTTTTGGCAAAACACAAACAATCCATCTGGGATTAGAATGAATTAGAATATTCTGTGTGTGTCTGCTAGGTATGACAGCCAGTGAAAGTTCCTGTTCCTTGACAAACTCCTGATCTGTGAATATGGGGTGAATGCCACTTGTTTACATGCTAACTCATAATGGGTAGTTGGGGAGGGAAGGAAAAGAGAAAGGAGATTCACACATCTCTAGGCATCAAAATTAGTCAGCACATCTCCCTGAGCATGCTCTGCAATTGCTGGTGAGAGCAGTATTTCCCTAGGAAACAGAGAATAAATTCATGGGAGTTGTGTAGAGCAGCAGTGTAATATTGTGCAGTGAATTGTCCTCTGGAAAAAGCTTGTTTCTATAGAGAGCACCTGGGGAAATTAGCTGCTTAATTTGAGCTAGAGAAGGCAGATGCCTTAGAGCTTGGATAGCCCACACTCTCCTTCATTCCCCTCCCATTCCTTCCAGCTAACCTGCTTACCTACTACTGTCTGTCTTGCTCCTGGGAGCCTGCATCATTTAAATGGCTTTTCCTTCTGCCCTGTGAATTTGCCAAGGTATTGTGATCATTTGTATGTGGGAGCTACTGGATGTCTAGTTCCAAATGTATGTATTGTTTAACCGGGTGTCAAACTCACCAATAAAATACTGGAACTCGTAATCATTCTTTTTTGTTCTTTTTGTCCTTCATTAGCTATTCCCATTGCCTGTGCTGAAAGTGGCTCTGTCGCAACTGGTTTTTTTCCCCTTTTCACTCCTCAAGGCCTGTGAAATCCTGCCAGGGCCTACAGGCTGTGATAATATCCTAAAGACCTCAGCTGCCTCCTTCTCCTGTTTCAAAGTTCTGAATACAGGTGTGGTAGGATTTGTGACCTTACCTAACCTCATGAGCTCTCCCACAAAATTCCTGAACCCAGGCAGCTTTAGAGCTACAGAGGTATGGAAAGGCAAGTATAAGATGTGACCTGAACAGTTATTATATTTTGTTCTTTAGATGTAGCTGATTTTCTACTCATTCTGCTGGAAATCGCCCTACTCCTGTGGAACACACTAGGAATTCCTTTGCAAGAACCTTATTAACTGCCTGATGCTCTGAGTTTTCCTGTAAAGTGCTATGATACACAATGCTCCCACATGGAGGAGAGATGTTCCTTTCCTGACAGAGGCTGGAGATTGACTCTGGTAGATGAGAGGTGTGGAGTCACTAACTGCAGCAAGCTAGCTGAATCCTTGAAAAAGTGGTTTGATCCAAAGCCCTTCTCAGAGGGCTAGAGGTCATGGGAATGGAAAATTTTCAAAAAGCAAAGAAACTAGATATTGGTATGAGGAGCTGGAAGGCTGTGCGAGAAGTTCTGACTGAGATGGAGAGATGGGTTCTGGGATCAACCTGAGAGCTTGTTTTGTGGGTCCTGGGAACAGGTTCTAATTTACCTGTGTGATTACTTAGGGTTATCAGGAACAGTATGGGAACATGGGAGGCGGGATCAGGGGGAAGGCAAAGAATACTAGGGGACCCCACAGGAGCTGCTTGAGCTGGGATTATTTATGAGGAGGACATAATTGGAACCTTCCCTGGAGCAGATCAGAGAGACAAGGAAGGGAGAAGGCAAGGGTTGGCAGCTGTACAGGCTGGGGCTACTTTTCAAATGGTCCTACTGTGTCAAAACCAGCTTTTTAAAATGGATGGCATGTATGGCATCTGAGTAAAACTGCAGGGCTGAGTTGGGATTGCAGCTTCTCCAGCAGTTTGCAGAGGGGTCACAGTGGTAAAGACCGAACTGTACATCTCTTTTTAGCTGTCATTCAAGATGTTTGATTCCTGCAGGTCGGCAGTATGATCCAGGGCCTTGGACATCCTCACAGTTTGCCAGTGAGTGATGCACCAAAGGGAAACTGGCAGCACTGAGTGCTGATGTAATTCATGCAGTAGCACTTACTGCTCCCTGAGGTATGTGATGTGCTCTGTGCAACAGTAATAAACACAACACCAGGAAGCTGAGGATCTCCAGTAAAATAATAACTCCAGGTTTTTGACAGAGGTAGATATTTGGTTAGCCTTAAGTGCTATAAGCTGCTATTTGTAGAGGCTGAATTAAAGAAGGTTACAGGATTCTGTTGAGAAACCCATCAGAATTTTTGTTTAAAGAAGGGATGTAGCAGAGATATTATCAGTAGCACATTTCATCCCTAATCCAGAAGAATCAAGCCCTGAGATGGGAAGACAGAAAATGTCCATGCAGTACAATTTGGTTCAATACAAAACACTGGAGCCAGCTCTGGCTGAGCTACCTCTGTTACCACAAGGGCTGGCTTGCAATGTAATTTCATCTGACCAGATGTGCACAGCTTCTCAGCAGAGCTCAGTGGCTCAGCTGGAGCACTGGGCTAACTCATCAGGCCAGGTAAACACACCCACAGCTCAGCCTGAAGCGCCCCTTTGGCTTCTGCCCTTGCCAGCATCAAGAGTAACTTCTTCCAGTTTACACTCACTTTTTGGGCTGCAAAGGGAACTGAAACACAGCTTCCAACCTGTGCTTTCTGCTTTCTTGCTGACCCAACCTGATTAAAACTGACAGCTTTTTCCTCACCCTTGAACAAGACATAAGTGACAGGACTCCTGCATTGTGATGGCAACAAAGCTGCAGGGACCATTGTGGTGTTACGAGTTACAAAGCCCCAGGTTTTGTGCCTGTCTTCCACATCTTGGCAATAAACACACCTTACTGGAGCCCAGCTACATACAGGTCAATAAACAGAGAAATTTCAAACTAATAATTTAAGTAAATTTACCATCATCAGAAGCTCTGAATAGTAGCCTGCAGATATGCATGCTAGAACTTACAAAAATTAATGTTTCCTGATCTAATAAAAATCACTTAGTCTGGGTTACTGCTTAAAAAAACTTCTCTAAAACTTCTTACTTAGGGAATCTTAGATCTTAGATGTTGTGTGTGAGCTGACTTTCAGATTTAGCTGCTGCTGCTGTTACAGCCTGCCTTCTAGAGTTCCTATTTACCACACCTGGTGTATTGTGCCATCCTGCCTGACCTCCAGTGAGTCATCCCTTTTCCCTGATAAAAGTCAACCTACAAAGAATCCAGTAACATGTCTAAAACAGCTGGATTGCCTCAAGACAGTGAATAAATAATTCACAAAATAGGGCTTTCTGATGTTTTGTGCATGGGTGTTATTGGAGTAACAAATAACTAAAAATAATTTTAAAATGCTAGGGTTTATCATTAGCAGAAAGTCAAGACAACCCTGACAGATTAACAATAATAATAATAACAACAGTAATAGTAACAGTAACAAAAACAATAATAATGATAATAATAATATTGTCTGAAATAATGTCCCTTTGTGAATATTCTGTCTTTTGGGATTTCTAAAACACCCCAGAAACAGATAGGATAAAGCTCTGTAGTAGTAGAAAGCTGTGAGTGAACCATTAGCTTTTCTTTTTTCTTACATAATTCAAATGTTGTCTGCAATTCAAATATAGTTCCAATTAAAATAGTCTCTTCCAATTATTTGGGAAGCAGTGCTCTGGCAGCATTTGGGTTTTTTATTTGATGCCAGGATTTATCACTGGTGTCCCAGTCTGAGTAGGCAGCAGTATCCTCCTCCTGTGTGACTCTTCAAGGAGCTGTTTATATCTGTTGTCTCTCTCCCTCTCACCTACATCAAGGGCTCCTCCACCTTTTAGAAACTATGCAATTCCCTTGTAAGTTGTCATCTCTTCTTTATTCTGGCCCTTATTATAAGCAGTACTGGTAGATAACATGGCTTTGCAAAGACTTGGTGAGTTTTTGAATTAATCAGTATCCCTTTTCTCAGTTTCCTCTGATGTGAGTTTTCATTTTATGAATTCCACCACTGGTGGATTTGTTATTGAGTTCAGTAGTTTTAAGCCTTTTCTTTCTAGTACTGAAGCAAAATACACATTTATTATAGAAAAGGCCTAGATGCTGACATTATCCTGTTATTGACTGTACATACATTTTAATATTGCATTTTTGCAATAAATGTTTTAATTCCTAATTTTGTTCACATAGACAGTGTTCATGTTTAGACCTTTTCTTTTACTCTGCTGAAACCTATTTGTCTCCAGACTTCAAATGTTATAGAAATTTCTTTAAGAGCTGTTAAAATGGGGAGTTACAAATGACTTATCATCATCTTTATCTTATTTTGACCTATAGTAAAATCCAATCTATGTTCCTGTTTCTACCTGTATGGCTTCATCTTGCCTGCTAGTCCAGCTGCACTGAACTCAGGCAGGTTGGGTTTATATGTGGGTCTTTGTGCACACCTTGCCTCTGACCAGGCATGCTTTTTGCTTTGCACAGTGCAATCCCCCTCTGCTGCAAGCCTGCTGTGTTCTAACGTTTGCTGCTCTTGTAATAGCACATCCTGCTGTTGTACCCTCACCTCTGTGGGCTCATGAGACTGTTGCTCATATCTGCTTTATTACAGATACCTGTTTTATTACATGACCATGTAGGTCATAACCGCACACCAGAGCACTCCTGTGTGCTGTTTATATCTTGTTTTTCTGTGTTAAATTATCAGCCATTAGAGCTTTCTCTACATTTGCTTTTGAGCTTGATTTTATTAGGAGCTCATCTTTCAGTCTGTCATCCCAGCCTGCCAAGGCACAGTCATTGTCAGCTGTAGCCAGGTTACATGCTCATGAATCATTTTGGAATGTCCTTGATTTCACTTGTCAGAGTGAATGTAATGGGCTTTGTGTAGCTCAAGCAGTGGACCCAAGGTTTTTTTTTCCATTCTATGCCTTATTTTTGTTGCTTCCAAATCGTTTTGCAGGCACAATGCTCTCCGAAATTCAGCCTTGTGCATGGCAGTGTGTAGCTGTGGTGTTTTAGGGTGCACTTTGGCACACATTAATTTGGGCAGGACCACCAAGCACCCGCTGCTTGTCCCTGCCAAGCTGCCTCTATGCAACTGTGGCGCTTCCATCTTCTACTGCTTTACCTTTTGAGGTTCCTCCAGATGTGCTGTGCTGCTGCCATTGCTGCAACCCCCTTTCCAGTATTTGAAGGTGTGCCCCTGAGGTGATTAGTAAGAGGATCAACAGAAGGCTGTAAAGAAAAGAACAGGCAGCAGTAATTCTCCACCCGAAATCTGGCCAACAGTGGAAGGGATGGAGCCTATTGTGGAGGGAGGAGGGAGAAGGCTGAGCAGTCACTCTCAGTCACCATTTCACCAGCACCCCCACAACAAGGTAGAAAGGTGGACTCAAATGATGCAGCCTCACATTCCAAGCTCTTGATCCCCTGCTTGATGTCCCACCAGAAGTGGCTTCAAAGGGGCCAAATTTCTGTGAAGGTGGTTGACACCAGTCACAAAGGGAAACCTGGTAGAGGAAGGCTCCCTTTGTCTCATACCTCGCACACACCTTCCTCAAATATACCTTGCTTTCTTTTGAATTATAGCAAAGAGCCACATTCCTTTTAGCATCTATTTCAAGAGGCTCCTTCTTGCCAGCCCACAGCACCATCTGAGTTTTGGAAAAAAGGTGAGGAGAGCAGGACAAAGTGAGGTCCAGCACCACGCCCGCCTTTTGGTGCTCTACATGGGAGTTGTGCCTCACTGTGAGAGCAAGGAGAGTGATGGAGGGAACCCACCCAGGAGCAGAGTTTCACCTGGACACTGTGCTCTCTTTTTCTGCCTGCTAAGTTCCTATCATATGGTCTGCAGTAGTAAGGGCTTGTCCCATGGCTTTAGAAATCCTGGAGCGGGGAATTTAGAAATTTCCACATGGGAAAATTTATAGGACACAGTATAGGATTGGGCTGGTCACAGTCAGTTTGGCTTCTTCTTATCACCCTTTAAGCAGCAGGATTTGTACCTTCTCTTTCTCATAGCCCTGCTAAAGTCACCTTCTGAAGGAAGCAGCGATGCCTTGACTGGCTGCGTGGGTCTGGACAGTCGTGCTGCTGCATCAGGAAAGTCCCTTGGGACTCCCTTGGGGGAGCACTGGAATTTGATCTGTAGCATCACAAATACGACAAAGTAGGGAATGTAAACCTCGCTATTTTCTTACTCCATTGTATGTAGACCTCTCTCCTCTCTCTTCACGGGTATTTTGTACAGATTCACCCCAGTACAAATGTGAAACCGCTGGTTCTGGAGAGTGATGGGTTGCTACAACACAGATATATGGGAAAAGGATAAAAAAGTGAAAACCAAATAATTCCAGTAAAGAAAGGGTAGGGGAATTTTTACCTCTACTCTTAGTTGCATCAGTAAGATACTCGGCAAGGTTGATCTATCCTCTGCATATGCAGCTGAAAGGATTTTTTCTGCATTCATATTCAGTTTGCAAGAGCTTATAATAAGGTGTCACTCGCAATGCTCTGGTCACTGAGTATGTTCAGGCTTGTTTATTAGGCACAAAATTGCAGTAAATCATAGTCAGGTAGCTATTACTGGCAGTGTAATATCTTGCTATTCATGCAGCTCTGATCTCTTGGAAATTCAGGACACAAACTAACATATATCAGCAACTCAGTCTCAGTCCTGTGAACATATCCCACTGATTCTTAATGCATTAAATAATCACAGTTTAATCTGCCTGTCTGCTTTTGGCTATTCATGTCAGGGAACAGATTTGTTTTAAATGATGTCTTGCAGCTATTTTCTTTTTGACTGTTCAGTTTATTCAGACTAAAGCAAACAGTTTTCACATAGTGAAAGCCTCACATAGTAATCCTTACCTGTGCAAAAAGAATACAAAGGGTAACCACATCAAAATGTACTACATCTCACCCACTCTCTTCAAAATGCAAAACAACAGAGAGCCTCTTGTGTTGGTATTTGTCTATTCGAGCTCCTTTTAAGACCCTCTCAGAGAAGCTGTGCCATTAACCTGTCGCAGGAAAAAAGAAAAGCAAAGCTGGAGGGACATCTGTTGATTGGAGGTGCAACAAAATTGGTCCCAGCAGCATTAAAGAGTGGGATTTATTCAAGGGAGGTGTTCAGTGGTAGTGTGTAGATGCAAAAGTAGAACCATGTCATTTGTCTGGCTGTCACAGAATAAACACACAGGGAATAAAGGCCAACCTGAGCATGTCTGGGGCAGAGCTGGTGAGAGCGTAATTCCATTTCGTGGCACCAGAACTGATTTTTTTTCCAGACTGGTAGATAGCAGAATTTCTGACCAATTTTTGCAGACTTGAAAAGTGAGTTTGAATAGTGATTGAGATCTCTAAACGGCAAAGTAATAGTTTGCCTCATTTACAACAGATCTGGTCTTTTTTCTTCTTTTTCTCAGATCGCTCTGAGTCAGGCAGAACAAACATCTCACAGGACAGGTTTTATGCCTTTCAATGTAGACTTTATGACTGTCAGGAAATATTCTTACTAAATGAAACAGAAAATAGAAAAAAAAGCTCTATTTGGAAATTGAAAAGTGCTTTTCTGGGATTGAGCAACACCATGTGAGATGTTATTTTTTCAAGCCAGCTCATTGGATGAGTTTCAGGGGTGGTAGACAAAAATAGTTAAAATACTAAAGTCAGATTTTAAACTGAAAAAAACCCCAAACATAACAAAAACTTAGAATTTAAATCTGGCTAAAATTGCATTTTAAATTAAAATGCAATGCCTGTAGTTATTATGTAAGTAAAATAAAATAATATGATAAAATCAACAAAAGAAGCAATGCATATTTTCCACCTAAGTTTAAGATAAAGTTGATGAAACTGGGGAAAGCTCTTGGCGAAACGACTAGGGCCAGAATTTTCTGAATTATTAAAATTGATTTCTATAGCCCTAACTTCTCACAGAAAGCTTTTTTCATTTTACTGTATTTATTTCAGTATAGTTGTCTCCAAACCATGACTAAGCAGTAACTAACAAACAGGCTGGAAGTTTAAAAAGCAGAAATACTTGCTTGGTTCTTTAGGCCTGGGCTTACAAACAAAGTACATAGTATTATATTACTGCTCTTATAAATTAGAATAGCCCACATGCCATCCAAAGCAAATCACAAGTGAAATATTAATAGGTCAGTAAATAAGAAATGCCATTTGTTCTAAAATAATAAAGTGCTATCAGTGGGAATCTGAGCACATATACTGCAGGTATATGAACATTCCTTGTATTCTATCTTCCAGAGTAATAGATGATAAGTAAAAGGGAAATGTAAGTTTTACACAAAAGTTATTTGTGTTCTTGTCAGTGGTTCTTCATTGATGCAATTCAATTATGGTTTCAAAAGTAGGTACAAAGTACATATTCAACAGGTTTAAAACCTGCTATTTCCATTGAAGTGATTTGCCTTACTGAATTAAATCCAAATTTTCAGAGTTTTAAATTATTTTGATATCAATATATGATTAATTTCTAACTTGATCAATATATCTAAAAAATAGACAATCTTTTAAGTTCCCTGACAAATCAAACCATTCTATGATAGTTGCCTGTCATGTGTCTAGTATCTAACTGAAATTTGTTGGTTTCCAGCTATGCAAAGAGATGGAAAATTCTTCAGAAGAGTCACCTCAGTGATAGCCCAAACTCTGAACTTTTCCCTGTGTCCCTGAACCCCAAAGTGAGCTACTGGGGTCTTGGTGTATTTGGGCTATTTCCACTGCTTCCAGAGAAGCTGCAGAACTTTCAGAGGTTCTGTGCAAGATGTCCACACAGCCAGCACATGGAAATACTTATCTGGAGAATATGTCCTGCATGGCATGAAAGAAAGGCACCATCACAGATTAAACGTAACTTTGGTCTACTCCTCCTTAACCACAACTGACAATTATTTCAAGGTTCCTTCAGCCCCAAAAGGAAGTCATCTTGATGGAAACCAGAACTGGGACATGACAATTAACCTGGTGCTGGTGATAAGCTGAGTGTGGAGCTGGACAGTGAGGTGTTTACATGGCTGGCTTTGACTGAAGTTGTGGTCCAGGTTTATGCAGTGGGAAAATCTAGAGAGTAAATGAAGGGTTTCATTTTGTAGACTGGGAAACTGCAGTTATTATTATTTTTTTGAAGGAGTTGCTGTTCTTGAAGTATGACAACTTTCCTGTTGCTTACCTGAGGGAGGAGAGGAGGAGCCAAGCAGTGAGTGTGGCCAGGATGTGGGAAAGGCATGGGCTCATAAGAGGCTTCACAGACTCTTTCTGGTTCTGATGGTAATCAAGAGAAATGGTAGCTAGAATCTGGCAGAGGAAAAGGATGTAAAAATGTCTCCTGCCTTTGTCACCCAGGCCAAGCAAAAGTGGAAAGCAGGGGGACCATTCATCTTGTTTTGGAAACTAGCAGTACATGCTTTTAAATATATGTGTGACCTATGTAATTCATTCATGACTAAAGATATATCTCCTCTTAACTGTATGTTTATATTCCATTAAGTGACTGTGGCATCAAGGATTTCTAACTTTCCTGCCCTTCTGTTTCTCTGAGATCAAGCTGACTTCTTTCATTCAGACATCTGCCTCTTTTAATCCCATCTGCCAAGTGCTTCCCTCCTGGCCTGTCACTGCTTGACATCACCCCATGGGTTGTGTCCAGCTGTGCCCTCCCCTGTGGCTAACATGGGCCAGCTGCCACAGACTCCTTTCCATCCTAACACCCAGCAGCCAGCAGAGAACTTGGGAAAGGAAGGAAAGGTTTGCCACCTCTTCAGTCAGTCAGGTTGAGCCCAGGACATGTTTGGGTGCTTTCCTCTGAATATTTTTTTAGTGAAGGAGCATTTCTTGTGCCAAAGCTGCACTGAAGGGAAGGACAGAAAACCACCCAGCACAGAAAGCAAGTCCTCTGGGACCTGTGAGAAAAAGATTTCCTCTGTAGATTGGGGCTGGCTGGAGCTATGCAATACCTTCCAAATGGCTCATAATGTTACACATGTTAGATGTAGGAGTGGTGCTGGCTTACCTGTAGTTCCTCATACTTGTGGTTTGGTATTGGGTTAAGTAAAGAAGCCTCAGCTGTAATTATTTGGTGTGGGAGGAGTCCCTAGTTTTGAAGCAAGACTCAGTGCAGGGGCTTACATTAGGAGCTTCGGGATGTTCATTTTTGAGCACAGTTTTCCTGAGGAATGGCGGTAGAAGGACAGGAAACCTGAGGAATCACCTAAATACTATAAACTTCCTTAGGTAGCTGTGGCACTCTGTAGCTGTGGGTTTCTGTGAAAAAGTTGTTTTTGAAAATGGACGTCCAAAAAGATGTTTAATTTCTTCCTAAATGTCAAAGTTGTTTTGTTTAAAACAAGCATATGTAATATTTGTAAAACAAAGGGAAAAAAATAGGAGAATTAACATCTATAATATTACTTGAAATATAAATCTGCCATTGATTTCACTCCCTGAGTGCAGCAGTTCACTGTGTTTTACAAGAAGGTTCAGCCAGAAGTAGGATTAAATACATTATCTTTATTTATTAATGCTTATTTTGTTATACAAAAGCGAGGGAGGAGGAGGGGGCAGAATGGATGCTCCTTCTTTTTGTGGGAAAAAGGACATCTGAAAATTAGCTCTGTTTCCAAACTGGGAGCTGACTCTTCTCCCCAGGGAGGTATTCCTCCATCTGCATTGCTACTCTGAATCAACAGAGCTTCATAGAAACTGGAAGAGCATGTGGCTGGGGAGAGATTAGAAGTGCAAAAAGCAACTTGATGGTGCCTTAGGGATGATGCAATCTGCAGCAGCAGAGACCAGAAGGGAACTAATCTCCCCTTGAAGCATAGATTTTGTGACTGATATTACCAGCATGCCAATAGAAATCATTATCAAGAAGAGCACTGTCCAAAGCTAGGTAAACCTGGATGGTGCTAAGTTACTTTTCTTGGGAGAAGAGATGTGTCCAATGTTAGTAAATCCTCCTCACCTCCTGAGCTGTACTATTTCAGCCTTAGGCAATGTCAGAATTTAGGTATGGTAGCCATGTTTCCTGCCTGCTGACTTAATTTGAGATTACTGTATCACCCTTATTGGGAATGCAGCCCACAGACTGAACTTCCATCCTCAGAGACACAGTCATGGTTCACCTTGACCCTGACTGGCTGTAAAGGTGATATCTCAAAGCTCTATGCCAAAAAAGAACATCATGGATTGGCAAACTCAATTTGTTGCACTTGTCACATGAAAAGAAAGTTTTTCTTGCAGTCCAGCACACTTCCCCTGCAGTGTGTAAGTCTGAAATTATTGCTCCTATTTCAAGTTATATGCAAATCCAGGAATCATCCTGGGTTTTGAATAGCAATTGCTAGTGTTAAGCGCTGTGGGCACCACATTCTGCTCTGACACTTCAAACAGGTAATACCTGTATCTTTTACAAACACAGAGCACAACTGGATTAAACCTCTTTGTTGAATGGAACCAACCTAGGAATGCTAGTAGGACAGAGTAGTCTGGTTAATTCACTGAATTAAATTTATTTTTACCAGATTTTTTTAAACTTGTGAATCTGGTTTCTTTCGAATATCGATGGCATGTCCTCCAAACGTCCTCCATATCTTAAATCGGCATACTGCCTCCTCTTGGTGGTGTCATTTTGCTTTTTATCTTTGTCTTGCAATAAAATTCAGAGTCTGTTTACTCAATTTGTACAAGATCCTTTGTAATTGCTGTAGCAATATGTAAGTTCAAGTTGGACAGACTTTTAGTATCCCTCTTAGTGTTTGTTAAAGCACAAAGTTTAGAATTTGTGGGAGGGACTTAGAGATGAAACAAGACCAACAAAACACATGAAACATTCAGTGCTATTAGAACATGTGGAGTTTCTAAATCAAAAGGAAAAGAGCTGCAAAATGCTGTACTGAGCTGATATTACCATCAGAATACCTTGGTATTCTGTTGGTTGTGCCCTATAGCTCTCTGTTGGTGTTGGTAGAGAAAATCCCCTGAAATGGTCACTGGTTTGTTAAATGAGCTGTCCAGGAGTGGGCAGGGATAAAATAGTGTCCGTGAAACAGGGACTCAGCCTTTGAGAAACTATGGTCAACATCTTTTTGAGTCTGATGAAGTGGATGCTTCTGAATATGAGCTACTGAATGTCCTGGCTGGCCTTGCAGCAGCAAAAGACTTGAAAAGAGCTGAGCATGAGTGAGGAAAGGGCTCAGTGAACTAAATACAAGATGAGATTTGCAGGTGGACTTAGGGTTTTGACAGAGAAAAACATCTGTGGGAAAAGCTGGTGAAAGCAAGCGTTAGAGGACATCTCAGAGAAAAAAGGAGAATGGGGTCTGTCAAAAGGAGAATCTAGGGCTGGCTTTGGAAGAGGAGAGGGAGCCTGAGAGAGGGAAAGTATGGGTGACATGGTTGGGCAGGAGAGTGAAATATTGTGTGGAGAGCAGTGATGAGTGGTGTTCCTCAGGAGCCAAATACTGGGGCTGTGTAACACCTTTGTCTGTGACATGTACAGTGCGATCAAGCCCCCCCTCAGCAAGTTTGCTGATGACACTGAGCTGTATGGTGCAGTGGACACACTGGAGGGAGGGAATAATGCCATCCAGAGGGACCTGGACCTGAGAGGTGGACCTGTGTGAACTTTATGGAGTACAAGGCCAAGTGCCAGATCCTACACCTGGCTTGGGCAATCCCAAGCACAAATAGGCTGGGCAGAAAATGGATTGAGAGCTGCCCTGGGGAGAGGGAGTTGGGGGAGTTGGTTGGCAAAAAGCTTGACATGACCCAATGTGCACTTGCAGCCCAGAAATCCATCCGTGTCCTGGGCTGCATCCAAAGCAGTGTGGCCAGCAGAGCCAGGGAGGTAATTTTGTTCCTCTGCTCTTGTGAGACCCCACTCTGAATGCTACATCTAGGGCCCCCAACATGAGAAGGACATGGATCTGCTGGAGCACATCCAAAGTAGGGCCACAAAACTCTCAGGGGGCTGGAACCTTTTTCCTCTGAACACAGGCTGAGAGAGCTGGGGTTGTTCAGCCTGGAGACGAGAAGGCTCCAAGGAGACCTTAGAGCAACCTTCCTGCACCTAAAGGGAGCTAAAAGAGAGCTGGAGAGAGACTTTTTACAAGGGCCTGTAGTGGCAGGACAAGGGGGAATGGCTTTAGATGAGACATAAGGAAGAAATCCTTTTCTGTGAGGGTGGTGAGACACTGGAACAGGTTGCCGAGAGAAGTTGTAGATACCCGGTCCCTGGAATTGTTCAAGGCTAGGCTGGATGGGTCCTTGAGTAACCTCATCTAATGGAAGATGTCCCTACCTGTGGTGGGAGATTAGAGCTAGATAATCTTTACGATCCCTTCCATTCCAAATTGTTCCGTGATTCTACCCAGGAAATAGAAGAAGCAAAGAATTTTAAAATGGAAAAACTGAAGTTGGAATTATTTGCATAAAAATAGAATTCAGATAAAAATGGGAAAGAATATGTGTTTTGGTGGGAATTGAGAAAAAGCAAATTTGTCATCCTCAAAAGAAGAAACTTTTACAGAGAAAGGAAGAGATAGCTTTGTGGGAAGAATAGGAAATACAATTGGCTTGGAAGCGTTGATGAGAGATGGAGTTTTAGGGAATTAAAACAATACAGGGAAAGGAGGAAGGGGCTTTCATCTCAGAGGTAAAATGGGCTTGCAGAATACAAGGACAGGATATAAATGTTGCGGCAGAGACAGGATCATCCAGGGAGCAGAAAGGAGCAAAGACATAAAATGAAGAGCAAAGTAGCAGAGTTCAGAGGAGGATGAGTTTTTAGGAGAGAGAAGAGGATACACTCCTCAGCAGAACTTCTCTTCCATCATCCTATTGGTACGTGTTTTCTTGTTATCGTCATTGTCTCTATTTTTGCCATTTGCTCCATCCATCCATCCATCCATCCATCCATCCATCCATCCATCCATCCATCCATCCATCCATCCATCCATCCATCCATCCATCCATCCCTCCATCCTCACTCATGAGGAAGAAGTTCAGAAGGTACCTTCACTGTGTAATGGTGCCCTCAGGTAGAATTCAGCAGATATTCTAGGCAAATATTCAGCAGATATTTTGACTTCTGGTAAGTTGTAGATTAAGCACTCTGCTTTCCTATTGGTCATTTGTTTACTTCCTGGGAAATGTCTCTGCCTCTTCACTTGAGACAGGTGCTTCTCTTCCAAACAACACTGGATTCTTGAATTATTTCTCCCGGCATCTCTTTACAACATTTACAAAGAGCTGGAAGTCCTTCTGTGTTGGGGGAAACCTCATCAGTCACTAGCAAGTTCAATAAAAAGAGACCATTTGTGTACAACGATCAATAGATCTGAATGCAATTGTAGTAAGTGAGAGGAAACTGTGCATCATGAAAGAAGGGGGAAAGGCTAAAGCAAGCCACTAAGTGAGAATGCCACTTACACTGGAAAACCCTACTACATCTTTGCTAGAAAAGCCTTTGCAATGCAAAGTAATCATAACTGACCAAAGTTAATGGGACCTACTGGGACGCTGAGAGGGTTAAAGACTATTACTATTGTTGATGTAGGAATGGATTTTGCAAGAGTTTATAAAGTTAGCAAGATACAAGGAGGTCAAGAGCCTGATGTTCCCAGAGGGACACATACAGTGCTATTTGCATCCAGTTTTCAGACTGGCCTCCTACTGATCTCGAAAATATGAACTAGAGTTATTGGGAGCAGTAGGTAAGAGATGTGGGATACTAGGTCTTCTGGAAAGATGCATGGGTAGGTACTTGGCAGCACCAGGCATTGAATCCTTCCAAAAAATTATTGTATAAATGAATCAGAAGGATTTGAAGAGGTTTGGAAATCCCTACATCTTTTGCGTATGTGTGCATGCGTGAGTATGTCTCAGTGTGGGTTGGCAGTTTGGGGGTTTTTTTTAGTTGGTTGTTTTCTTAACAACAGAACATTGACAAGAAAAGACTGCAGCTTCAGTTGTTAAGGGTTTGACAGATGCTAACTATGGCTATAGCAGAGCCAAAGGAGGCCTTGAAAGAGGATGTGAAAAGTTCACTGTAAAGAGACAAAGGTGAAAATCAGAAACTCAAGCTGAAGATCACAGAAATGAAAGCTGATACATGATACAGCTTCTGATATCCTGGCAGGAAAAGCTGAGAAACACTGCCACTTATCAAGGAAGGAGGTGGGTAATTTGGGGCTACTAGACAGTATGTGGAAGGTGGAAATTTCATAGAAGTTGTTGAAAGGTAGAAGTCCTAGAAAGTAAAGGCATTCACCCAGCAAACTGACGTTTGTCAAGGGATAACTCCTTCAGGAGTGAGTCAGAACTGCCATCGCTATTTTCCTGCTCACTTGGTAAAATCAGAGAGGCACAAATGTGACTGTATAGGGGAGGCATGGGTACTGTCACTGGGATGGGGCCCTGGAGTTTGGTGTGGAGTGTTTAAACAGAGTGCAGAGAAAAAACTGACTTTCTGACTTCATTAGAGGGCTGGGATTCCGGTCAGATAATCCTGTCTGGGAAATAATCTATCCACAGCCACTCTTGCATTCAGAATCCACTAACACAGGAATGGATTTGTAACACATCACAGTGGATATCCTGCAGATACTCCAAAATAATGACAGCTCCTGAGAAATGATGGAGTAAACTGTAATAATGTCTCCTTGATAATGCCAAAGAAGAACTGCAGGATGCTGCCGAGCTTGGTGGAGATTGAATGGTTGTGGGAAGGCAATGTATGTTGTACTGCCTGACCCAAATCTAGAAATACGTACAAAATTTTCAACACATTTTTTCCTTCTCATGAGCATTTTATCCCAGAATGTCCCAATAGGTTCAAATACAAAATATAATGGCTAAAGTTGTCCAGAAAATGCAGAGCAAGTGGGATTTTTCATCAAAAAAAGGAACAAACCAGAAGTCACTCTGAATATAGGGGAGAAAAAACCAAGTTGATGTATCACTTTATTAAACTATTTATTAAGCAATTTTTAATTTTAATTCTTGAAAATTGATTCATTAACTATTAATTTATTAATATAGATTTTGTACTGTAAAAAGGTTTATCGGCTGTTAAAAAATGGGGAATTTGAAAATTGGAAGTCAGTCAATGCATTACACCTGATTAAACCTTTTATGTTTCCATAGGGAGAAGCCTCAGCTGCCTCAGTATTCTTTCTTAGAGCAAGAATTTTTTTTCAAGATGAAGTAGTTCCAGTAATATCTGAAGCTTGTGAAGAAGAAAAGCAGGTAACAGATGGAAAAATACTTGCATGTGCTTATGCTTGAAGTTAAAATCAGAAAGGAAATAAAATGTTCTCTCCACACCTAAGCCTCGTTGCCTAATAAAAACTAAAGAAAATCCATCTGCCCCTAATGGGAGCCTGAGCCAGATTCAGAATAGGTGTTTGTTAGTCAAACGAAATGGGAGCTAAAATTAGTGAATGAAATGTCTCTACAGCAGCACAGATGTGTATGAAATACCTGGCTCTGCCAGGCTTACGTAGCACTTCTGTGTGCTCCAAGGAGGGGAATGCAGGATTGTTAGTACCTACCTGAGTTTCATGTTGGTGTTATGGATTATCTGATTTGTGTCTAGATCTATCATCAGGATGCATTTGTTTGACTGTAGTTGACCAAAATGTGAATGATAACAAGGAATGCCCTTCAAAAATGTTGACAACAGCTATTGTATGACATTTTTAAGGTATTTTTTAAGATGTGTGTAGAAGTGATTGCATTCTCTTGTAGCCCATCCTACTGCAGCTCTTAAGTTCATCCACCAGCTGAGCCAGAAAAGTATTAGAGGCTTTGATCTACTCTGTCTGCTGCAGGCATGACAGAAGAGCACCCTCCTTCATCAATGCCCTGAAGCAACAGCAACTTGATGTGGAAGTTTTCTTCCAGATGACAAATGTTGACTGAATAGAGCTGTGGGATTTGGCAATGGAATAATTTTTAAGTACTTGGGAGCATCAGAACATGTTTAATAATATGCAGTTTTGTAGGTTATGTATAATGTGAAAACCTGACAAATTTCAAGTTGCCATGACAGCTTTGTCACAGGAACTGTACACTTTCATATGGAAATGGTGACAGAAGTGATGTGTGAGTTTTAAGTAATCAGTAGATGAGATGACATTGGGGACAGGGAGACAATTTGGCAACCAAAAGGGAAAATTCCACAGAAGATGTTACAAAATGGAGGGAAAGAGAGAGATCTGGGATGCTGGAGAGGATATCAGCCTGGGGCCTCTGTGCTGGAGGGGCTGGTGGGAAGAGAAGCAGCAAGCAAGGGCCCAGAAGCAGAGGTCATGGGTGGACATTAATAGTTCTCAGTGGGAGGACACAGAAGAAGGCTTAAAAGCTGTTCAGAATGCAAGTAGCAAGACATCCAGTCAAGAAGCATTAAACAGCTTCTAGGAGCGTTGTGTGCCAGGCCAGTTCATGTGAACAGGTGATTATTCTGCAGCACATAACTCAGTCCCATGGTTACACGCAGGATATAGAGAAGCCCAGCATGGAGATGGGGAGGGAGGGAAGCATTTGGGTCCATAAACCACAAGAGGCTGAAACCAGGCAAAATAATTAACATGAATTGAGGGAGGAAAAAGGAGTGCTTGGTGGTGCTCCCTACCCAGGAGGAAGGTGGGCCCAAGGACTCCTCACCATGCCCGTGGCAGTGCTGGATACTCTGCATGTTTGCAGACACTGTGGAAGTGCATCCAGGCTGTGTTGTACAGGTAATGTCCTCCACAGATAAGAGCAGAAATGCACCATGGAGTTTGGGAAGCCCTGGATGCCTTGTATCCACAGAGGTGTGGTGCCGGGACATGGTACTCTAAGGTGCTGGAGAGTGCATTGCTGGCAAGTGATATACCTTGGTGAAGAGGCCCCAAAGGCATCTGCTGGACGTAGGGTGATGCCTGGGGTACAAGGGTTGAAGAAGGCAAGAACAAGGTAACCTAGGGTGCAGAGTGTGCCCAATGTGTGTCATAAGCCTGCTGACATGGCTGCTGGGGCTTTTGTTTAGCAATCAAACAAGTAACACAGGTGGTAGACAGAGTCCTTGGTCACAAGGCCCACAGTGTTCAGCTGTTGACCTTTTGCTATTGCTGCTCTGGAAGCTGCAGATCAGCAGAAGTGAGTTCTTCCTCATCTCTGGTAGGATGTGACAAGTTAATGAGCAGATAGCTAAAGCAGTTGATAACCTAAGGGGTCTACATCTCCACAGAGATGCAGATTTGCTAGGAAATTCTGCTTGTTTAGAGCTACCCCATACATGCTCAGAGTATCTACTGTGTGCAGTCCTTCAGTGAGCTTTTTCTAATAAAATGACATTAAAATATTGTTGGTCATTCTTATGCACTAAGCTGAAGGCTTAGAAGAAAACTTGAAGAAATATACAGAAAGCAGAGATCTTGAATCCCCTGAAAGGATTTAGAAGTTCCAAACCACTGAGCATTATTACAAGAGCTTGTTGGACAGCTATGAAGAAACAGGAATGAATATTAGCAAGGTTTCAGAAGACTGATGTACAGAGAGAAAGTGGATCATAGAGGTGGGGATGAAGAAAAGATAGAAGACTCAGGAGGAACACTTGGAAAATTAGCTGAAGACTGATGCAAACTAGCAAGGAATTTTAATTAACAAAAAAAGGAACAGAAAAAGCAGGGAAGTAAGGGAATTAAAAGAAATGAAGTACAAAGAAAGGCTAGGATGTTAAGGAGGCAATCCCTGGGATTGATCCCAGAGGACTGTGCTCCTACTGTCAGCTTGTACTTTTGGGTTACTTTACCTAATAAATTAAAATGTTACCCATAACTCATTTTTGCAGTGAACTTTATTCCAAAAACTGTCCCTCCTGCTGTGGAAATAGCGACCTGTAGGCTTGCCAAAGCATAGATTCTTTTAGCAGGCCAAGTTCACCCAAGTTTGTCCTCCAGTTGCAGCTGGCTGTTTCACCTCTAAAGAAGCTCAGCAGGGTAGTATCCACTTATTATGGCTCAGCACCCTCCTGTCCTGTAAGTGCAACATCCACACCTCAGTGCATCAGGACAGTGTTACAGAAAACACTGCTGGGAGAGTGTTTGGAGAGAAATTTACGTAGAGAGGCTTTATCAGCCTTGGGTGTCCTTCATGCTGTCTGTCCCACATGTTCCAAGGGGAAAGAGTGCATCAAGATAACCTCTTTGCTCCTCTGGGAGAGGCAGAAACTGCTTTGTGACTCCTTGGTGGTTCACCCATTAATGGAAAAAACATGAAAAAACATGAAAAAACATGATGTGGTCAGTCAAAAATCTGACCAAAGCTCAGTAATTTCTGTTTGTACCCTAGCAGCTACCAGCGAAGGAACCAAAGCAAATGTAACAATTCAGGGTATGTTTTTTACCCTGGCAGCATGGACTTAGCTTCTTTTCCTGGGTTTATGACTCTGAGAAATAAATTTCAGGCCACTCTTCATTTCTATTTAATGCTATTTGTGTGAAGACACTCTCTGGAGTCTTGTATTAGCTTAACAGATGGAGTCAGGGCAGAGATTCACACTGTGATGCTTATTTATTAATGCAGCTTTTCCTGAGACAGGGAAAAAATATGTTTTTGTAGGAAACCTTTTCCCCTTTCCTGGAATGGAAAAAGAATGACATCTGGACCTCTCCTATTCAGCTGTACTTGGGATACATATTTTCCCCAGATATGTATTTCTGATTCTCATGATGATCTGGTTGCTTAGAAGTATCTCCAGTAGCCAGTTTCTTTTTCCCACAGAAAGCCATTTGAATAAAACAGCAGTTTTGTTCTATGTCAGTGCCCTGTTTCTTTTTTGATCTCAAGAAACTACCACTCTTGTTTATCTACCCAAAAAATATAGAAAACCACAGAAGAATAAAAAATTTATCAGGGGCAGTTTTTGCTCAATGGGTGCAAATTTGTTGTCTGTGAGAAAGGGGTTTGAAGTAGTAGGAGGAAGAATTAGATAGGCAAGTGATTCAAATTATGATGTCTGTTTCTTAATGTCTGTTTTAAGAGAGGCGGAAAAAAGGAACATTGCTGCAAGAGCCACTGTGAACTCACCCTTTCACTCATCAGTCCCTGTGAAAAAGATGGAAATGTCCTCTTTGCCTCTTTTTTCCCCAGGCAACCAACCCTCCTCCTTCTGACTGGTATTCTGCATCAGTGAGGTTTAAAATAAGCCAGAGGGGTAAAGGCCCAGAGTCAGGGGACACTGAAAGGGTAGGGAATAAGGAAAGACGGACAACACAGAGGCTGCATTTATGGGTAAAAATCAGATGAAAGGCAAACCTGGAAATTTTTGATATTTTGCTCCCCTTGGAGCCTAATTTACCAGCTTGGTACCACTGTAAAAAGAAAATTATTAATCAGGAGCAAATGATTAATCTAACAGATCCCATGGAGCACAAATCCTGGGCTAATGACTAAACCAGTGACTTGACTTTGCAAAGAGCAGCAACAACCATTTTACCAGCCCCCAAATTTTTTGGCCTGTAGAATGGTAGAATTTTGGCATTCAAGGCCAAGTGTACGAGCAGGCTTCAGAAACAGAACAGCCCTTACTGCCTTATGCTTTGCATCCTCAGTTCAGACTGTGGGCCAGCACGGCCCTGAATCTCCTCTGAAGCCTGCGGGAGTTCAGATCCTGATGCATAAAAACCCATAAAAAAAAGCAATTTTAGGGTTGGCAGATGACATTTATTGAATTGGCATGTAGAAAACAAAGGTGCTGTACTGTGGGAGCCCAGCTGGTTCCATCTTACTGCAATTTATAACTGAGATTAGTGGAAATCTTTCCATTGCTACTAAAAACTGGTGACCAGTTCTGCTCTGTTAGTTGTTTCAGCCAGACATTGTGTGTACTCATGGAGCAGACTGCTCCTTGGATTGGTGCTGACTTCAGATGCTACTTAAATGACCCTCTTGTCCCAGTTTGATTGTTCTTTTCCTTTTTATTTTTTTTTTTCTGGGGAGAAGAGAAGGGGAATCAGGGGAGCTACACAATGCAGAAAGCCAGCAGCTTTTTCTCTTTCTTATCACATGCAATGTTTCACAGGTGCATTTTTTCTCCTCTCAGTGTGTTCAATAGCTGCAAAGTACAGAAATCAGAATCAGAAATCAGAAAACATTTTTTAAATGCCAACTGTATGCAAAGAAATGCTCAAGTATTTCCTTGCTTTCACCTATGTAATGTTGTATCTCAAAGTGTGGCAAAGAGTTTCGAAATCAGCAGTGGTCTAGAAAACCTGAGAGGCTAATACTGGGCTGAGGAGGGAATCAGAACAGCATCCTGAATGCCAGGGAATCGTGTAAGGGTCCATAGCTTTCTTTGCACCTCCAAAGATGCCAGGCAGGGTAGTGCTGTTCTCAGTGGCCTCTCTCTGTGTTCCTCTGTGAGGCAGCTAAAGCACAAGTCTTGAACTCTCAGCTGAGTAAAGTGCCATTTGGACAATCTCAGATCAGCATGTGAAGCCTTCACTAGTCTGTGCAGCTGGAGATTTGCTTCTGTCTGTCTCAAACTGTGCCCTTTCCTGGTATTAGTTAAGGTGATCCTGGACCCCTTAGTGTGGTGAGATGTATTTCTGCAGGTTTTAAACAAAATACTCTTGACCCTGTCTGCAGGATAACCCTCACTCTCAGTTATTCATGGCTCTGCAGGAAAACAGCATAACTCAGAGGAGGGAGAGACATGCATAATGCAAATAATAAATGATTTAGGCCAAAAGAACAAATCTGGTGTGCTAATCTTTGAAGAACACGTAAGAAGATCTCTGTTGAGACCACAGGAAGGTTGAAAGAGCAGCAGGCTCGCTTGGGCCTGACCTAGCTCTGCATCAGATCTCTCCAGGACACTGCCACAGCTGCAGGCAGTTGGGGAGAACTGGTGGATGCACCATCCAAGAAATACTCCTGATGGTCCAGAACAATCCATGAGGACAACGGCCATTGCTAAGGGATGTAGTGAGGAAAAGCCTAGAGCATGCCAATTGTTTTTCCTCCTCTCATGCACTGAGCATCTCATCGTAATTGCTCATCCTACAGGAAAATGTTCTAATACTATGGATGTGCAGCATCCAGAAACCTGACGGTATTGACGACAAACAAAAATCCACGTAGAAACAAGTGGCTTTGAGAAGAGGAACAATACCTGTCTCGTGCCTATGCTCAGCAATGTAGATTTTGTCTGAAAGCCTGGCATTCTTCCATGCTCAGCAGCCCTTGATTCTTTTAGAATAATTTTCTCCTCTTTTCTGGGATATGAATATCAATGGCATTTCTTGCTGCAGGGCATTGGGACAGGCTCCATATAGATTCAACATACAAATCCATTGTAAACAGGATGTCTGCCAGAGCTCACGTGTGGAAGTTGCTCTTGGTTGCACCTGGCTTTTCACTGTTTTATGTTAGGGGGGTTGACAGAGGAGGAGTGTGTGCCCTTAGCAAGATGAGGACCATGCAGCAAAGCAGCCTGGCAATTCATGCAGCAGCACTCTTGCAAGATTTCCACTGACCTCCAAGAACCATCACAAAAGATGGTTCCCTAGGTGTTCTTTCATCACATTTTTGGAAAAAAAACTCTAATGACTTTATTACGTTTTAACAAGTATCAGTTTTGTTTTCTATCAACACAAACCTAAGGATGAAATCAACCAAAAGCAACAGAAGACTTTTAAGGGTCTAATTATTCCCATCAGTTTGAAAAACAAGCTAGCAAACAAAATAGTGTTGAGGCATAAAATGAGGAAAGTTGTGAGAAATAGCAATTACTTTATTGCATATTCTGTGAGTATTCTTTACAGGGAAAAAAGCGAAAATAAAATACCAATTCACCTGATCAATACAAACTGTTAAAACTGCCCTATTTTTGTCTTTCAGCCCCTTTGAAAGGCAATTATTTTCTTCACTTTCACAGTTGATTTCCTTACCTAAGCTATCTTTTGGATTCTTTTATGTAACAGCAGGATAAAAATATCCCAATATTCAAAATTGTTGTAGAGCATGATTTTACGTGTCAGATAATATGTAACTGAACAGCCTCTAAACCTCCCCTGTCTTCATCTTAGACTTTTTGTTGAGCTGAAGGTGTCATTATTGGCTGGATAATTGCCCAGTGTCAAATACAAGTTGTTCTATGAGCAGCAGAGCTAATGAAGCCTGCTTTACCACAATGTTTGTGCCTTTTGTTCCTTAATTCCCTTTTATTCATGGAAAGTTCATTGTAAAATGCTTCCCACAGAAGAGGCCAAGTGTGCTGTGTTCTTCAGTTTCTTTAGCCTACTGCTTTTCTACAAAATGTGTAGGACTCCAGATAGGTATGAAGTGATTTCCTCTCCTTTTCAAATGTGACTGAAATGGGTTAGTGGCCTACAAAAGCATTGGGGTTGCCAGGAAACATGAGGCAGAGGCTCATCCCCAGACATCATCCCCAGACTAGCACGTTCCTTATCGAATTAGCACTACTGTTGGTGCAAAGTGCTCTCCTGGCACCACCTGGGATGTATTCTGCTTAGGCAGAGAGCTGGGTGTGCCCTGATATTTGCCTGACGGCCAGTTATTTATGTCCTGAGTAACTATGTGAGTTTTCATTCTTATCAGCAAGGATGACATAGGATGACATACTTGTTAGCTCAGATTCACCTTATTTTTTTGTTCCTAATACAGAATTAAACTACGTCTGGTGTTAAAGCTGCTCTCATGATTTTAGCAGATGTGAGTTTCAGTATTAAGAACAACCGAGTTTTAAATTCGTCTAAAAACATGAACAATATGTTAATTTGGGAAAAATACCAGCTGACTGAAAATAACAAAAATTAGAAGGCAAAATTAATCTACTGGATAATTTAGGGTCTAGGGTTTTTTAAGCTAGAGAGAATTAACATGTTTTGAATTTATTTTTCTAGGTTTTGATGCTTTTAGTAAGACTTGCCGGGAGCTCTTCATTTGAGAAAGCACAAGCAGTTGCCCTTTCATTTCTTCTATTCGTGAATATTGAAGTGTTACTGTGCAGCTGCCAATGCCATGGCCTGCCACAAGGCTGCTGGGCCCTTCTGTGGCCTCAGGCATCAGGAACACCTGCAGATTTTGGAGCAGGAGAAAGGGACTGCATTGCTCTGACGGGCACAGCGAAGGCCATATCTCATGGAGGGTTAGCACAGTGGTGCTCAGCTTCTTCAGGCTGAGTTTTAGGATCCAGCTGTGAAGTAGGGGCTGAGGTTTTAAATAGCAGCCTGATGCAGTCGTGGCTTCTCTAGCAGCCTGGCACCTGGCTGCAGCAAAGGAAAAGGGAATTTGGCCACATCACTTATATGCTGCTGATATAGAGTGAACTCATTTAAAGCCAGAGGAGAAATTCTGCTTAAAGAGCCTGAGACAGAAGATGGTGGCCTTCATATGATTTGACTGAAGCAGAATTTTTTGTTTTAATGATAGTGCCTTTTTTAAACAAGAGTGCTTGTAAGTCCCCTGGGACTTTGAGGATCAATGTCGACAATTCATTTTATTGGAGGCCACCTTAAAAGAAGTTTGAGATGTATTGACTGGGTGATAAATAAAAGACAGGCAGAGATATGAGGTATATAGAAATGATCGGTTTACAGGATGCAGAAATCCAAACATTTCTCCTAAAGTTAGAATAAAAGGAAATACTTAATTCTGCAGTCACTAGCTCGGCTTTCCTGTCTGGGAATAAATCCCAGGTCTTCCCAGCAGTCAGGAGGGAGCCACTGCCAGGGGTGAGGAGGCTGCAGAGGCTGACATAAAAACATGGAAACCGAGCTTTGCTAGTGCTGGAAGGGGTGAGCAATGTAACATGTTCATAAATGGAAAATCACCAGGCTAGGCCTGACTTCTGCCAAGCATCAGAGCCCTGTGGGAGGAAAAAAACTTCGCTAAACCTCTCCCTTGGATTGTTAACTCTGAGCCACACATATGACAGGTAAACCATGGGGTTATATATCGTGTAAGCATGCCAGCTAAATCTTCAGTGCCACCCTGGAAAACAGCCCTCTGAAGACCACCACAGAGAAAGGAGCAATGTGTGCAGTAATCAATATCCTGAAGATCGAACTCTATACAGTATTTTGTTGTGTTGGTGAGGGGCTATCATGTTTACAAATAGAAACTTTTGGATTATTGAAATTACTTTCTACTATGTATGCTACCTAGATGCTACACTAATCCTCAAAAATAACCCTCTCTTAAGATTTTATCCCAACCTTGAAAATAGTGGTTCAGACCAGGGGTAAGTTTGTGCTGGAGAGATGGGGTCTACTACTGCTTTGGCATCATGTGTGCCTCTGTGCAAGCACACTCAAGCCAGTGAGAGTGCACCTCAGCAATGGCAGAGGGACCCACACTGGTGGGGAGCAAGGCATGGGAAATGATACAGGACAATCTGCTTGCATCTGCTCAGCTGGCACATATAAACAAACAGGGTTTCCTGCCTGCAGTATGAAGACCTTGACAGAAACCATAATGCTCCACTATTTTACAGTGGAACTACAACTGAATTGTGGCTGTGAGTTGAACATATTTATGTACTAAAAATATAAGAATGCTTTTTATTTTAAGGATTTTGACTCCCCATGCTGCTTCCTTCTCTGTCTTATCCATTTTCTTTAATTCTTGCTTTATTTTTGCCTCTCCATACTTTGCAGTTACCTTCTTTCTAGTGTGCTTTCTATCACAACTCCTAGAACAGATTTCACCAGTATAATTCCCCTTTCTCTATTTTAGAGGATAAAAGTTTGTATTGAACCATATAGGTAGAAATCCTAGAGAAGAGATCTTCCAAGCATTTGGATTGATTGGCATTGGTCCTTTGAAGTTGAATCTGGCAGGATGGGGAGGGAGCAGAGTTTTGAAAAGTCCATCTGACATCACATATTGTCACAGAGTATAGAAACAGAGGGCTTTACTTCACCTGCTTTTATTAAGTAAAAAAAAGATGATTAAAAGAAAAAAAAAGGAAAAAAAACATTGCTTAAAAGGTTGAAAGGCTTATATGATTATCCCACTAGGCATAATGTAATAATAGGATTGGTTACCAGAAATACTTTCTCTCTTAATGCAAGCAAAGCTCCTGTCAAATTCTTTTAGCATCTTATACAAACACTCATGAAATTTTCAATAAGAAGACAAGGAGAATGAAGAGGATAAGAAAATATATATGTAATGCAGGTAGGGCTTGTTTTGCAGTGGGAGAAACTGGAAGAATAGGAGGTGAGGAGGGAATATTCAGTATTTGGGGTTAGAGAGAGGCAGATATCTATTGATTGAATGCAGTGTGATAGTAACTGTGGTGTGATTGATTAAAAGCTGTGAGTGTGGATCTGGCATGCAGACGGAGGAAAGCTCTCTTATGGAAAATGCAGACAAAGAAAGAGCTGTTTTTTGGACTGGAAAATGTAGGTTTCTCAAGCTATAGACATGTTTTTGTCAACAACAGTGAGTTTGGAGTGGAACAAAATATAATAATGAAGTATAATATTTGATGTGCTTGCTACAGGTTTTAGCATAGCAGCCCAAGATTAATGTCTCATACAACATGAAACTGGAATTAGCTCTGACAAGCTTACCAAACTACCTGCCAGCAGCCAGGTGGGGTTTTTAAAAATTACTTTATTGAGTTTTTTTTTTTAAGGAAGATGACATTTGGAGTTTGGACTAAAATACTTGGAATTGAGAGGCAATTATGTGTCCTGTATAGAAAAGGAAGCTGCCACTGGCAGAGGGTGGGGAGACAGCTCTGACTGAGGCTACACACAGAAGGCTTCAACACTGAAATGTCACAGGCTTCATGAAGGGCTCTGCAGGAGGATTTCAAATACAAAAAAGAGTTGGTTAGGATATGGGTCAGGATATTCTAACAGCTCCAGAAGAATGGGAGAAATCATGTTATTTAGGAGTTGGAGCTTCGCACTTAAGAGCTTTGATAGCACTTCTAGGAAAAGCTGCAGTGTAGAGCAGCTGGCTCAGGTTTGGGATTGACCCTGTTTAGTACTCAGCCAAGACACGAGAATAGAGATGCTTGACAGAAGAGTGTTTCTTGGCTAAAAAGGTACAGCATTGCTCCCTGGATCCATGTGTGAATAAAGAGGGACAATGTGCCTATGTGTCATTAACATGAGGATTCACAGCACGGTGTTGAAAATGGAGGCAGATGTAGGAGCAGCAAAGCTCTTGACTTTCAAGGATCCAGAAGGCAGTGGACAAAGGCCCTAGGTCAAGCTTAAAGTAAATGAGCATGATTTTACAGCACCAGAGCAAAAAGCAAAGCTTAAGCAGCTTTCCTGTTAGACTAACTTGTCCAAGGGTATTTAGAGGTAAAGGTAATGAGATAGAAATTGGATTTAAACAAATAAGTTGGACATGAGGAACACTGAAAAGAAAAATGTTGAGCTGTATTTAGTGCAGCCACATACAGATAAACTAATTTCTGAATTCCTCAAAACTGAGTTTGAGGTATATGTGCTGCAAAAGTCTGGCAAAAAGCATTTGGATAAATTGCAAAAGCAGAGCATAATTTCATCTGTGGCATTTATGAAAAGGGCTGCACTGATTGCAGGTACTCCAAAGAGTGATGGCAGCTTAAGGTGCTGTGGGTGCAATAAAGCCACTAAATCCCAGCTGAAATGAATCAATATCTTCTTCCTAAATCCATTCATTTTCAGAACTTGGTGGCTAAGCAGAGCTTACTAAACTGTGCTCACTTTGTGTGTCTTCGGAGTGAGGATTGGAACTAGAACTGAATACATTTCCAAGAGTGAGCGTACATGAGAGACTATTTCAGTGTGAGCAATTACCCTATAGCATAGTCAGGGCACTTGCTCATATCTCAGAGTAATGGATTCATGACTTCCAGTATAATGTTGCTGCCTGGTGTTTTATGGCATAGGAGTAAAGGAGGACTGTGACTTTTGTAAAATTGAGATGGAAGTCCTGCATTTTGCCTCGCCTCAGGAAAATATAAAGTGTGTGCGGACAGCGAAGGGAAATACGATGCTTGAAGAAGCAGTGCTGTTGCAGGGAAGAATAAGCAATTGTACCAGGTGCTGGATGTTGTATATTCTTTCTGGCCAGAAATTACACGTATTATAAAGGAAGTTCTCCAGTAAAATTAGCTGAAGCAGTATCAGTTATGAGTTGCCAGCACAGTTGCTTTTGCTTGAAGGTCTAAAACATACCTTTGAAGTGTGACAGGTATTTATACAGCACGGGATATTTAAATTGGCCTCACGTTGGATAACAAAGTACTTTGTACAGGCTCTGAGAAGGGCATTATACAAAGGCAATAGAAATCCATCAGTCCCAGAGACTATTTTAGCAAAGAGATGCTTATACAGTGGGAAAGGGTTTGATTTCCTTCAAGTAGACTTAGCAAAGAACTCAAGGTGAAAATGGCAAATAGAAAAGAAGAAGAAAAAGACTCATAGTCTAGATCTCCCCTCGTTTTGCTGCATAGAACAGATAGTACTGATACATGACTGAAAGGAGGGAGAGAGAGGTAGTAAGCCTGTATGGTAGGGCAGATATTGGGATGGGTGACATATTTAGAAGTGGAGGAAAGGAGAGATAAGAAAGAGGCAGTTTAATAATTGCCTGCAGATAAAACCGGAGGATAGTTACAGAATATGCACACTGACATTATTGAAAAATGGTCACAAGCTTTCATAAGCTGCAGGAGGGAACAAGGATGTGGCACAGGGAAGTAATAAGCATGAAGAGATGAGAAGGCATGTTTGTAATCATCGTGGGAGCCAGAGAAAGCAGGATTGAGCTTGGGTCCTTCCTAAGGGTGACTGTGGGACCTGACATTCCCCAAAAGCTGCAGCTCTCTTCACATAATATGGATGCAAGGAAGATTTGAACACAGACGTTTTGAGTCTATTTTTCATTTTAGATGCAGAACTAGATGAAGAGAGGGATACTTGAGAGTAATGGCCTCAATAAAAAAGCAATAATAAGCAGTTGAAAGAGCAGTCTCTCCTCTGACCAAGTGCCCCACAGTAGTTCTGTACAGCTAACCTGTGGGGTTTTGCAGGCAGTAATGTTTTCTTGAGAGAGGATCACAGGCAAATGCTGTGTTAAGCCCAGGACTGCTTGCTCTGCCCTTGCATTTTGGCAGCAGCCTTTCTGCTAGATGAATGATTTGCAGAGCAGCTTTGCAGACTGGATTTGTGAGGATGATCTGGCTAAAAAAAAAATAGCTGAGGGGAAAAAGAAAGTTATTTTTAACCCAAATCGGTTCATTATTCATGCTTAACAGGAGAGCTTTACCAAGTCAGGAAGGCACATGCAGGCAGGAAGCATGCTGCAGAGCAGGGTATGGCCTCAGCTGCTTCAGGTGGGGCTGTGGGGCCTGGATTTTAGCCTCTGCTGTGAGCTCAGCTTCTGCAAACATGGCAGGTTTCACTCTGTTCCAGAGCTTTTATTTTTACAACACATTGTTCTGGATTTGAACTGGAAAAGGTAGTTGTTTAAGGCTGCTGCTTTTCCAGGAAATACCTTCATTTATTTTTTAGACTTTTAGGTTGGGAAAAGGTAAAATTCTCTTTCTTTCTTTTCTTTCTTTCTTTCTTTCTTTCTTTCTTTCTTTCTT
>VZSE01002208.1:398332-436258 GCA_013398275.1 Promerops cafer | reverse complement strand
TCCTTCCTTCCTGGAATCCTTCCTGGGATCCTTCCTTCCTTCCTTTTTTTTTGATTACATAGGCCAAGCCTGTGCACCTTCTGGACAGGTGCCTGTGGTAGGCTGGGCTCAAGGCTTATAGGGTTAACAACAGAAAGATCATGCAAAAGTAAAATCCTGGCTTTGAAATCAGTAATTATCCTATTTCTTTATAATTTAGGGTGCCACCATTGTGCTAAACCATCTCTTTATAGCAGTGGATTGACTAAGCACAACAGAGACACTGCTCAGCTTGGAAGGAAACCATGAAAACTACAGATTTGCTACCACAAGTGCATTAACCAAGGCAGGCAGAGGCACATCTTGACTAAGGCCAGTCATCCTCCTGCCCATGGGTGTCTTTTGTAGGAGCTGAGAGAACAGCCCATGTTTCTCAAGCCTTGCCCCAGCTCCTGAAGTACATAAATTACTTTCTCCTCTTTACTTGTTTTCTTTTATCCTGTGAGATTACTGAACCGAGAGTCTGCCTTCTCATAATGAGGGCAGAGTACATTGGAATTATCTGCGGGCATCAGTTAATAAATAGCAGAATTAAAGGCAAAGAGCTGGCTGGGGTGATGCGTGTCAGGCTGGCACAGGGCAGCAGTCCCTTTCTGGAGCAGGGCAAGATGAGCAGGGCCAGGAGGCAGCAGCTCCTCTGCGTGCCTACTGCAATTAAACTAAATTGCCTGACTCTCTTATCCTCCCCGCTGCCTCAAAAAGCCAGGGTATAAATTGCTGTCAGGATATGGCTACTAATGAGACGGAGCTGCACAGTGCCCCCTCTGCTGTGCTGGAGGAGGGTGAAGTGAGAAAGGGTGGGTGCATCCATGTGGACAACAAAATCTCCCAACTGACTCTAAGGGAAAGCCATCAGTTCTCACCTATTACTTGAGTAGCTGCAGCAAGCCATTAAACAGTTAACACTCATCATCTCAGGAGGAGATAGGACCAATGTAAACAGAAGCATTATTTACTTGGAATTCCTTTTTTTATTATTATTTCATGCAAAACTTGTAAGGTTGCTTATCAGTAAGGTTGCCCAACATTTTCCTTTGGGAAAAGCTGTTTTCAATTGCTTCTAGCAATTCTTAACCATTTGGACTGTAATTTTCTACACCAGATACTTGGCTCAGATCAAGTAGGTTTGGAATATTTCCAACACATTGTGGTTTATGGGGCTTTTGTCGTTTTTCTTGGTGTTTTTTTGGTGTTTTGGTTTTTTTTTTTTTTTTTTGAGGCATTACCTGGGGAACATACATTCTTTTGTCCGTGCTAAAATTTAAAATTTTAAAATGTGTTGAAGTGGGAAGGTAATATTTGCTGTCCCATGGTGATCTGCCAAGATCTGGCAATATTATAAAACTATGGGAAAAAATATTTTAAAAAATCAGAACTGAGCACCGTCCTTCCCCTGCCAGCTCAAGGGTAATGGGATGTTGTGCTCCAAGAGTAATTGAGCAAATAATTATGTGCTGTTTGTTTGCTGAGTCTGAGGTTCAGTTTTCAGGACAAAGCTTGAGGATTTCTGTGTTTCTACATGTCTTCCTGTGGCAAAAGTGAGACCAGCTTATTAGATTCAGCTCCCAATGCAGTAAGGAAATATTTTCCTTTGCATAAGGACTGCAGGGTTTGGCCTTTGAGTGTTTAACTTAAACCTCTCTGTCTCTAATATACAGGATTGTATTTATTTTTGACAGACCTTGGGCAGGAAATAAAAAATGGAAATCACCTTTTACTCTTCCAGAAAAACACAGCAATTAGACAAAAATAATAATTCCCATAGAACGTCACATGTCCAGGTATTCTTCTAGTTGCAATCTTGTGACATTAGCAATGCAAGCAAAATCTTGTGTTTTCTTCTGTTTGGATCAAGGAACCTAGAAACAGTGACAGTCTATTTTTTTTTTTATGGTTGCTGAACCTCTATTAAGAGGTATTATTCATGGTGTTTGGTTTTTCTGCCTTTACATCCTCACATCCCCATGGTTACTATTTGATTAAAATTTGATAAAAGAAAAGACAAATGATGTTGTTAGTTATTTGACCCTGTGTGGAAAGGGCTCTGTGGGTAAATAAGTCAATTCTAATTCATACAGGCACAAATTCTGAAATATTTTTCAAGTAGAATTCCCATTCAGAGGAAAAACTAAAGTAGTTTTTACCAGACTATGCATGATATGGTCTTTTATTTTGTTTCTGGTAAAAACTTTTCATTACTTGTTTGTTCATCCTTTGACTAGAGCTGCCTGCTTGAAAAATGAAAGCACACTCTAAGGCTGAAAAAACACCCTTGTGTTCAATGTCAGTGACATCAGGCAATCGACGCTTGATTAGAAAATCAAAGCCACTTCCTTTTCATTCTTTGAAAATGTTTGCTTATTTGCATCTGTTCAGACTGAACATCAAAGGTGGGATAGGTTGGTTATGTCCCTGCAATGCTGAGCAACTTCAGTGTGCTAGAACAGAGAGAAGTGACCCCCTGGTAACAACAGGGCACATGAGCAGCCCTGCACCCTTCACGTGCCCATATATATAAATACACACAGTCTGTACTGGGCATCTCAGATTGGACCAACTGATCAATGCTCAGCTGGATTTGAGCATCAGCAGCATATTTCTTCTGGTCCATGAGGAGCCAGCTCAGGTTCAGCGCATGCCGCTTGCAAGGCTTCATTGAGCAGCAGTGCATGTGTCCAACAGCACCAAGTACATGGTCAGGGAGAGATTCCCTGGGGGCTTGGCCTCTGAGGAGACCTGTTTGAGTGTTTGACTGTGCCTTTAGAAGTACATCTTACAGTGGGACATGGCTGGTTCTTTTCTGTACAGGGATGAGTGGGGCAGTTTCAGACCAGCCTGAGGTATACCGGCCTAGGGAGTGACAGAGGGATTGCATGTAGTTTAACAGGCAAATGTAGCTGGAGACAGGCTGTGGAGCTCAGTGTGGGAGTCAGGACAAGTTTGGTTTTAGAATCCTGGGATATTCATCACCGTATTTGCGCTGGCAAGAGAGGAGGAAACTCCTGAAAAAGTAAGGCATATGGGACCCCATTAGAGTCAACGCTGTAAGCACAGGGCTGTGCCAAGCTGGGTGGAAAAGAGGGATTCTCATTTGTTTTATGGTGCCTGAGGCAGCTAGAAAGAAGTGTTAAAATTGGTTAAAACCAGGAAGCTGGCACTCAGAAAAAGCAGAAATAAGAAATTGAGGTAAATGCTTCTACTGTGACAAAATTAGTCACAGTCAGGAGGATTGCTTGAAATATAAAGTAATTCTGGAATAAGCATCACAAGCACTTAGTGAAAAGTCCTTCAAAATAATGTGGAAAATGGGACAGAGACAGAAAGTAAGGTCTTGCTTAAGCTGAAGCAGCTAACAAACTTGAGAGCAACCTGACTAGAGCTTGGAGCCATGAAATGCACAGGAGTTTTGGAGTCTTACTTATTCACATAAATTAATGTGACAATATAGGAGAACTAGAAACAAACAACCTATTTAACTGCAAGGGGAAAGAGTGAGTGGGGATTTTGAGTCTGCTTGAAAAAAAGGAAATTGCACTAGAACTGTAGGGCTGTATCAAATGAGAAAGAACATTTGACAGTCAAACAGTCTATCTGGACTTCATTGAAAGTGAAAAATGTACAAGATAGAAATGCACTTGAGAACCATATGGTTTGTGGCAAGTTATGATAGCTCCCTTGGTCCTTACACAAATCAGGAAACAAATGCTTTATTCACTTTTACATAACAAGCTGAGATTCATTAATCATCTTCTCCAACAGCAATAGGAGACAAAATTATCTTAGAGGTGTCTCAGATGAATTATAGTCGAAATTTGCCATGAATTCAAACACAAGGAAGTTGTTAAAATATGATTTTGATATGGCCAGATGACTCTCTATCTTTCTCTTTTGCTCCTCTGTCCAGATCAGCTATGGATTATCTCCCAGGGATGATGGACAACAGCATTTATTTGCTTAAGAACTAACTTGTGGGATGACTCAAAAAATTAATCAAGCAGGGCCAAGCCCTCTAGAACCTTCAAACCATTAATTTTTTACACCACATGGGAAATAGTATCCAGTTGTCCACATGATGAATTCCTCTCTTCATGCAACCAGAGTTAGGGCATTAGGAGGAAGAAGAAGCTTTTAAAAGGGGGAAAGACCCCATCAAGAGGCCATTTTAGGCTAATTCCAGAATACAAATTGAAGTGAGTAGAACTTCATAATGCTCAGCCAAGGACAGAAATGTGTCATACCAGTTCTATAACTGGTTCTTACTGAACCATTAAAGTCATGCTTTTTTCCTCTCTTTCTCCTTTTCCCAAATCTAAGGGCATAAACTTGCTGAATTGACAAAAACACTGCTCAGTCAAAAGTGTGTCAGAAAGATGTCTGGATTACCTGTGTAGCTACTCACCAGTTCTGGCCATCAGGAACTTGAAAGAGAAAGAATAGGATTTAATTTTAGAGACTTCTTTGACTGATGTTAGAACTTCTTGAAATTTATGTAACTGCAAAGTACTTTATTAAGCCTCTAAGCTTCCCAGGTGTCATGCGGTTCAGTTGCAGATTCTTACCAGATGGATTTGCAAGTATTTCTTGTTGTTTAGCCAAAGGAAAATGACTGAACAAGTCAGCTCATAAAAATGGCTTAGGCTGATTGTGCTCTTCCTTTCACACCATCACTGGAAAAATGTGGGAGAGAGAGCAACTGAGAAGCAGGCAGTAAATGATTGTCAGTGTCAAATAAGAAGTTGAAATAAAGACAATGAGAATTCTTGGCACTTACTATCCTCTACTCCAAGAGTTTGATATATGCACCTGCAACCACAAAATATGTACATTCAAAATACACATACAAGGGCTACTCTTGGCTTTCTGGAACATGGCCTCCTCCTGCTTCATTGCTCATCCACTTTTCTCCATCCTCCTAGGAAACTTTTGTAAGTTCCTCCACTTCTCTCTGCCATATCCTGATTCACCCATGCTTTGACACTGGACTTGGGTCTCTGCTTCTTTCCAGCATTCAGAAAAGATTTTGGCTCTTCCTTCCAAACTCAGCACTTGGATATGCTTCTAAAAATACAAGAATGGTCCTTAAGGGGACATTGCCAACAGCTCCACAGCAGAACCAAAACGCTTTCTTTCTACCTATATCCTAGCACATGCTACAGCTGGGAGTAGGAATAGACATATTTGCAAATGGTGAAAGAAAGTAATGGAGTTCTTCTGAAAATGAGATCAGCAGTGTGAGAGCTGGGACCGTAAAAGCTGCACATCATTCATGATCAGTAAAGAGAGACTTTCCACCATTAGAAAAAAATGCAAAAATGCACTAATTGCACCAACTCCCCAGATACTCACAGCATATACACACAGGGCTCACATCTTACCACAAGACCTTTGCCAATACTGCAAAAAACATTGTGGTGAGTTACAAAAAAAAAAAGGGAACCCAGAATTTACCACAGTGAAAAAAAGCCTCTTGAGAAAGTTTTCATTTTAGCTTATCTACATTTCAAACTACTGGGTGAGGATTTTAGGGGGAAAAAAAAAACTTAACAGACTGTGGGAAATCTCAATGCAAGACCTCAAACATTTCCAGAGAGTGGAAAATGTTTCAGCTTCCTGGAAATGAAAACTGATAATGCAGTGATGGCAGCTAAGGTTGAAAGTAGGCATGATAATAAGGAATTCTTTCAGGGAATCCTGAAAGAAACCCTGAAAATAGTGCATGTGGATGAAGAACCCAGAAAGGCATCTCCTCTCAGTTATCTGAAGCAAGGTTATATGTAACTGCTGTAACATACTGGGTAGAGCTAATACAGGTATGTTCTGGACTGTGGACTACAGCTCACTTGTCCCACCTTGGCTGAAACACAGGCCGGTAAAATTGCAAAAAGTTGCAGGATATTTGTTTTTGAAAGATAATTAAGATTTGAGGTGACTTTCCTAACAGACATCAAGTGATGAGTTTGTATAAGGTTTTTAAATTACAATTTCTTCCCTGTTTTTCAACATAATTTGAATAGAGGAAAGATGTATTTTGGTAAATTTATGGTTGAGCTGAGTGAGATTCTTGAAATAGCAAGAAATTAGGTTTGATGACTCAGGAGATCCCTTTTAGATTAATGGTTGTAGCCCATACATATTGCTAAACCATAGCACATAAATAGATAAATGACTTCTGGTTGATGTATGAAGCCATGCTAAACCTGACAGTGAGTTGTCTTGAGAGCTCCTTTGTTTGGGTGGATGATGCACCCTGAAGACCTGTAAGGATGGCCAGTGGGTCTGCTGATGTTTAAAGTGTAGGAGCTGCAGCTTCATTTGCCTCATTTGGGGCTAATGTGGGTGCTGTACGTAGAGGTGGCAATGGAGACCTTGGATCCAGAGGCCAAACTGTTCCTCTTTCAGGCCAAACAAGTCCCTTTGTGCAGTAAAAACAGCAGGGGCTGGGAGAACACTGGCTAAAAGCTGACCTAACCAAAGCCGCCTGGGACTGAGGAGGACTGGCTGCAGGTGAGTTTGATGGGAAAAAAAAGTGCAAGGAAGGTGTCACCTCGAGAGGGAGTAAAGAGAATTTCTTGGTCTCAGCACTGATGGAGTGATAATTAATTGTGAGACCAAGCACGCTAGAGGAGGCAACTTTTTCTGCTTTGCTCTGGAAAGCAATCTTTGCATACTGTGTTGTAATAAGACTAGATTGAGAATACTTCTGCCTGGTGTCAGGCAGAAATCTGTTCCTTCAGGTACATCCCTGTGACACCCATAAGGACTGGCTAACCACATTCAGGTGAAATGAGGTGACTGCTTTCCATGTGCACCTAGACTGCAAAACTGTCTATTTTTTGATGACTTTGACTCTGTTTCTTTGTTAGAGATGAAAATCTAAAAAGTGTGACACATACTGTGTGTGGCTGTCAGGACAGGGAGAAATTTTCCCTGGGGTGCTCCTCGTGTAGTTTCCACATAATTTCTCTGGAGAGTGTGTCCCCCTCACAGAGACAGAACTATTGCAGGAGCTGAATATCTTATGAAGCCTCAGCAGAGCACCAAACATCTTTCTAATTACTTCACTGCATACACAATAATTACAGAAAAGAAGGATGAAAGCCTAAATGAAGTACAAAGACCCTTGAAAAAATGCCACCAGGTAAAACACTGCAGCCATCTCCTTTTCCTGTTGACCAGTCCTTTCATCTCAGAATTAAATGCCCAATTCCTTTAAACAGCTTTTTATCCTAACCAACTCTCCTAATTCACAAAGCTTCTTGAAATTCATTTTTGTTGACTGCCTGCAACAGAAAGCTTTAATGTTTCATTCCTTATAACTGAGTAAGCTTTCTGTACTCTGCTTGCATTTCTTCAAGCAGTCAGGCAATGGTCATCTGCCCTGACAATGCTAACTTGGCATCTTCAGCCAGAAACAAAACAGACTCCATGAGTTTTGGGCGTAAGATGTGTGAAGAATAGTCACGGTAAGTAAGACATGGTCTCTAAGGGAGAGCGCATATCAGTAAACAAACAGGGAGAATTTTGCCTCATTTATCTTCAGACTGAGAAAGCTGGCTCATATTCTCCCTCCTCAGCAACAAATGACAGCACAAAACGTGATCATGTTATTAACTCAGATGAATAGTACCACACATCCCTGCATTATATAATTATTTCATTAGAGTGAAGGATCAGTTTAAAACATCATTAAAATCTAACCAGCCAAAAATAATATGATTCCACTGAAATTTGATTTAATTAAAATCTGAAAGTTAGGAATATTGCAATATGTATTAGCTCCAGAGAGTCTCGGGAAGAAGCACCATCAGGTACCTTACATTGTGCTTCTCAGAGAGCAGGGGGTAGCAGAAGGAGCGAGGAGTTCTGGGGGATCCCAGCTCAGTAAACATCACCTAAGCCAGCATTAGAAGTGGGCTGCACATAGTTGTTTTAAACATCCTCGAGTCAGTCAAGCAGGCTTTCCAGATTATCAAAATAAATATTCCTTGTTCAATTCAGTCTCAAGAGTCAAAGAACCAAATTGATTCTCTGAACTGCAAGAAAAAACGGGTTCAAGCCAAAGCCCACTGAAACTAAGACAAAGATCCCCTGCTGAGTTCAATAGCTTGCTGGATCTCACCCAAAGCAAGTAATTCCCTTTTTCTTTCTAAAGTGAGTTTCTTTTTTCTGTGGCAGCTTCACGCAATATTTTCATTGTGGCTACCTTTATTCAAAACCTGCTCTTCTCTTACTTACAAGTTCAGATTTGTATTGTTTCCAATACTTTATAATTTTGCATTGTCAGGATACTTTTCTCCATGGTTTGAGAGAGTGAACTGACCTAGTTAAAATTAAAGGTTGCCAGCATAAATTAGATTAGGATGGTCTAGTGGTCTGAAAAAGTGCTGTAAAATGCTGTGCTTGTCTTCGTTTCCTTCAGTAAGAATGGCTGGGTGAAAAGACAGTTATTAGAGTTACTTGGTTTACACTGTTAAAATTGCAGGTCTGATGACATCCTATTAGGATGCAACAAGACCAAATTATCAGCTATTTAAACTAGAAATATAATAATTTTGTTTTATTTTTAGCTATCAAATTTCATATTTCATTTGAAATTCATATGAATCAAGTTAGTAATAAAGTAATAGTGCTTACTGACAGCAGGGATATTTCTACCTTCTTAAGACTGTCCATACCGGAAACTCTCAAGACTGAGATAAAAAATATCTTATCCCAAGCGGTGGAGATAGCAAGAAGTGGATAACTCGCTCACCATATCTCAGCACAGGCCCAAGGTCTCTGTAAATGAGCTTTGAGTACAGCAGACATCCAAAGAGTGATTAATGTTACTAGCCTCATCTACCAAAAACATCTTAAGTCTGACTCTTTCTAGGAACAGTCCAAATACTTAATGCTGAGCTACTGCTGCAACACCATCTGGCTCAGACTTCTTATGCTTGCCCTTAAACCTGTGGGGGTTTTTTGTACAGTGAAAAGCAGACTAATGTCTCCCTAAGAAGGATATTGTCTCCTGTCAGTCCTATTGTTCCTGTAAATACCTCTCATCACTACTAAAAAAGGACAAGAGGATAATGGATATTCATCCTGAATGGAGCCCAGAAGCACTTCACCCTGGGAACTGCATCACTCTTTGCAGGCAGAATCCCTGCAAATGTCAAAGCCAGGCCTATTAACAACAATGCATAGATAATAATTAGTAAATAATTGATGTTGACATTGCCATTTGATGCTGTGTATGGCTCTGCTGTGTGCATGGTAAGCTGAGTGGTTGGCTCCTCTGGTAAAAGCTGCATTGCTCTTTGGCCTGTTGATATCCAGCTGTCTGTCACTCCAGTATCTAATGGATGGGCGTGTAGTGATAGTTATGCTTAGCTGCAGAATGCCAACACTTCTCTGATATGGGAGAGCAATTCTCCACAACTCTGTATCAGACCATAACTCTTTCTTATCAAGCCAATTTTTAACAGAGCTGCAGCCCAAAGAGACTCTCTTTTGGATCCATTTTTCAATGTGTAAACTGCTATTGTTTTAAACCTATTTTCTGTTCTTTCGCATACTTTGCTGTTTGTTACTAAGAATTCAATCTATTGCTCAAAAATGCATGTCAGAATGGTTTTGCATTGATTATGGGATGGCTTAGTTATTTTTGGGGCTATGGCTGCATTATAGATGTCATCTTAAAGGTATATTGGGACACTTCAGATCTGTTGTTTTCTTCCTTCCTCGTGTATGGTCAGCTGCTGTTTTGAAAAGAGAGAAGGGAGAAAGGGATGGGATAAATGAGGATGGAAAGGCTTGTGACAATGAACAGGGAAATAGTTTTTCTTGCTCTTTCTTTTGGAGCAAACGATCTTGTGTTTGTACCATTTCTGTGTGGCTGCAGAAGAAAGTTTCTGCTTCTCCGTGCATTATGTATGTATCATCTTGGGTTTCTGCCTCAAGTGTCCCACGAATTTATGCTCCTGGGATATCTCTACATGAATGCCATGTAGTTCTTACTATCAGAGAAAAGCACTAATGAGATACTCATCCCTCTTAGCATCCGGCATTGTGGAGGAGTGGTTGCTACAGAGTGCCTGGTAAGATTATCAGCTTCCCTTGGCTTTTGGAAGGACCATTTTGTTTTCCTCCCCCTATCCTAGCAGTGCTATTTACCCCTACCAAGTTCTGTCCCCTATGCTCCACAAAGAGCTTGGTTTCTAGAGATGAACACAAATTTCCTCTTCTTTGATATCAGCAAGCCTAGAAAATCCAAGTCTTCTTCCCTAAAACATAAAGATACTCTAAAGCATGCTCAGAGAGGGGTTTCTCAAGCTGGGCTAGCTGGAAGAGGAAGCATTACAATGGGTATGGGAGCACAAATACAGATTTTAATGAGGTGACATAATTGATGGAGGGTCACGCAAATGTGTGCTAACACAAGGCAAGTTGCGCAGTTGAAAAATCTAACATAGGTGAAAATAGAACAGCTTGAAAGTTATTTAACAATGCAGAGCACACTGCAGCAGTTCAGAACAGCCAGGAAGGAGTGTCTGAGATAATAAATGCTGTAGTGGAATTTAGGTAGGTGTGAGATGCTTGTCCGTGCTGAATAGCATTAGCAGCTTGTTAAGGCCAAGTGAAAAATAAATCACTGATTTCAACAGACTTTACTGTTTACTAAGTCCTTACATTTAGATTTACACAGTGAACCAGACTGCCAGAGTGCATCTTGAGTTAGTGAGCTGGTGCTCCACAGCTTAAGGAATTATCTTGATTTATGTGATAAGCAGTATGCACTTAAAGAAAACCAAGGTAGTTTCCTCATGCAGGGCCTTACAAGGTTCAGTGCCTGCACACACGCTCCCTTTTGCACTTTTGCCAGGGAGGAATTCTTGGCTCTGGTCCTCAAGTTTCTGGAAGAAGGTATAGCAGATGGGTTGGAGTTATTTATTCCTTTTAAGGGTGAAAAAATCATACTATCTAGTATTTCCACTGAAGAGATCTTACACCTATTGAATCTATAATCCTTTGGGCTTCTTTCTTCACTCTTGACATAGAAATCACCTCACTGTTCATATTCCAGAAAATCCAAAGCTTTCTTGTCCACAGCCTCTCAGGATCCATTTAGACAGCGAGACCTATTCAGATGCCAGCACTCATATCAGTACTGCATTTTGTGCTTGAATGGTTTAGTACTACGAAACTTAACTCTTAGACAAGCACTTGAAAACCCTGCCCAAGGGACAAAGCCTACATTCAACCTCCTGTATTCCACATTTGCCTTCCTTGACTCATCATCACTCCTGAAAATTTCCTTGCCTGTCAGTTTATTACCTCACACGAGCATATGGTGGACAACCCTGTACAGAGTTTAAAGAACATGAGTCATGACTCTGCTATACCTCATGCTGTCTATGCCAGCTTTGCAGATCTGTCTACCCTAAATTTTTATTTAAGCTATGCCATCAAGACTGCTTTACAATTTTGGCTGGCAGTTAGATTTTTTATTACTGAAGGGCTTGGGGTCATCCCATGGGCACGCTTGCAGACCATCACTCAAGTGAGAAGGAAAGGTTACTCATCTACTTCCAGCAACTTTCTGTTTTCTGTTTTAGGCCCTGAGGAATTTTCGGGAAGACAGGAGATATGCTTGATCCCCTCTTTTGGTTTTGTATGCAACTGTGGTAGTGGAGCTGATAGAATTGGGAGTAGTAAAACAAGGGAGAACAGGGGGAGGGAGATGGCACCGGGGGTACCAGTAGGACAAGTATTTCCTGCCTAGCCATGGTAAGTGTGTGTGTGTGACTGTAGATGGAGACAGCACATCTCCAAGAAGGCTGATGAAAGGTTAAATAATCTTTCTTTTAATAATGGCCCTCATGAGGCTCTCTAAGGTTGCTACAACAGACTAAGTGAACACCACCATTGCACAGTTCTTTTAACAACCCTAGTATTTTCCATCATTGAAAATTATTTGTTTTACAGGTCAGATGTCCTATTAGTATTAGGATTTCTTGTCATTCTGACATCAATTGCATTTTATCCCTTGTGATTTCTAGAATATACTTAGAGTTGATTTTTTTTCAGTAAAGCAACAGCTTAATCCTCTTGCTATCTCATTACAATATGAGAAAATTGAGATTGCTTGGAGGACATTAGTTAATAAACCCGTTGCCTGTAATTCCCAGACCATTGATGCATTTTTCCATCTTTATTTAATGGGATGCTATTTTTCACATTGAAATACTCAGGCTCTAGCAGTGAAGAAATGCTACAGATAAATTCACACTGAAGGGGAAAAAAATCCAACAAGAAGTGGTTACTATTTTAAATGAAGAAAGAAAACCCTTATTAGGCAACTTCACCTTTTTGTTTGACTTAAAGCTGAAATCTGAAACCTGATTCTTCACTTGCACTGGTTTTATATTTGTCTCATTGACTTCAGTGGAATTAATCCTAATTTACACTGATATGAGAAAAATTGGATTGCTGAGGTTTCATTATTCCAGACTGTAGCCAATGACCTGGAAGAGCTTTTAATTTTTTAGCTAGGGGGATGCTATAAGAGTTGAGAGGTTGTTTGTCACACAGACAGGAAGATGAGATAAGACAAAGCAAAAATAAAGTGCTTCAGACTATCTCATTCCATGGGGCTTGTCCTCACAGGCCACAGGGGATGGCTTTACATTTCCATTAAGCCACCATATTCTTGGAATTGCATTTCCCTGGCATTTTCTCCAGAGTGCTAAGAGAACTCACTGTCAGTGTCCAGATGCACAACATACTCCTGACAGTGATCAGTTCTTGTTCTTAGTCTCTGCCAACATCCCTTTCCTCTCCTCATCTCTTTTATTTTAACACTCAGGGAGAATAACCATGTTTTTAAATCAAGTGGCTTCTCTGCAGAAGAAATTAGTGGTGAGCAATGCAGGAGGAAAGCAAGCACTTATGAGGACACCTAGACATTCAGCCATGCCATCCTTTAGGGGGTTTGCAGTTTACTGTGCAGCCTGTAAAGACTCTGGAACAAAAAGCAGATTGGCATATTATGTATTTACATATAAATTACAGCTGGCCTACTCCACCTCAGTGGCAGGCAGTAGCTCTTAGTTCTGTCCTTGGCCATAATGGGAGAAGCACTACCTCCTCTTCCCCTACTCTGCCTCCAGAGCAGGCTCTCACATTCCCAAGGGAAGACACAAACTGCATTTATCTGCCCCATACCACTAATTCTCTAGGGCTTGGAGGCCATCAGTGGTACACATATCACCACTAGGAATCTCTGTCTCAGTCCCTTTCCACCCTTGTGCACCACCCCCCTGCTTTATGTTCACTGTGCTCTGTTGTGCCAAGTACTCCTCTTCAGAGTCCCACCCTGCTCTCTCTCATCCTCTAGTGGCTTTCAGATCCTCCTGACAAAGTCTTACTTGTTTTCTGTCTCTGATTCTGCCTGGCCAAAGACAGGTTTCTTCATCTGATCTCCCTGTCTCCAATAGGTGCAATTCAGCCCTGTTCTCCTCTCCTGGCAGATTTGATCACCTGCCCAGAAGATCTTTTTCTTCAGTCTCCTTACAAACCATCTGCAGGCAGGTTGGAAAGTTACTGCTCTAATTTGACAGTGTTTGGTACTCACCATGCTCAGGTCTGAGGCAGTGCACACTATGCCTAGATTCAACAGCATGTGTTTAGACTTCCAACTACCCACTGAAATCAATACCAGGAGCCCAAATAGGAATTCAAAGCCTAAATGTTTCATTGGTGATGAGCTTTGGTGCTGTAACAATACTCTGAATGAACTTAACCTTCTTTAATCCTTCCAGCAAGCACGTTTGTCATTTCACCGTGGACTGCAAACAAAGAGTTTGCATTTACAAATGATCCATCTTCCAGGAAAAACATAATCCCTCTCAGCTCCTGAGTTCTCTAACACAAAGCATTAATATCTTTGCTGAGGGGATAAAACTTCATTCTTTATTGAGAAAACTGAACAAAAACGCATTTGATCTGATTGACACAGCTATTCTCGTTGAATTGGGTAGTATGTTTAATCAATAAGCTCTGTCCTTCAGAATACTAATGCTTATCTTGTAGTTGCTGCTTCTCGAAATACTGTTTGCTATAGAATTATTTGTTTAATATGATGGACAAATATCCAACTCCATCAAGAAAGCCTGAAAGTCACAGTGTGTGACAGTGGGGCTGTTCATTGGGAACCCAGGTAGAATATCTTATAGCAAACCACTCCACCCTTCATTTCTTAGCATATCTGTTAAATATGCTATATTTTCTTTCAAGTGGACACAGACGTCCAGTATAGTAGTGACTATGGCTACCGTGGACTTTTATTTGGAGGTCTCAAAGTATAATCCAGTAAGCAGTCATTCTGTTTCAGTTCAGTGAGGTGTACTTAATGTCATTAGTTATAGAAAAGTGACTTCTTCATGCAGTTTTCAGATATTAATGAAGATCAATGGATGTATTAGAATACTAAAATATGAATCGGGCACATTTTTTAATCAGTGTCACGTAGCTCAGTAATAGCCTTCCACACAAAAAGTAAGTTGTGGGAGGTATGAACTCTTACATCAGCATTGGAAAGAGGGCTACTGCATCTGGATCATCTCTCTAAAGCTCCACAGACTCTTACTCAAATACAATTATTAAAGATGGAGGCACTGGTATCAATATGCTACTGAATTTGGAGTACGCTGTTAAAACTTCAACAAGTCCTGAGTCATATTCCCTTTAAAGTTTCCTTTAAAGTCAATCACAATGAGTACTTACTGGTGCAACTGATGAAAAAAAAAAAGAAATTAGCCTTTATTCTGGGAAGTTGGACTATAACTTAACTATTATTCTGCCAAGAGACTACACCTTTGTGTAGACTGCTAGATAGTTAGAAAAAAAATGATTTTTTTTTTTCTTTAAACACACCCTGGATAAACAAATTGCTTTGAACAAGATACGGAAGCTTCAGAAATATAACATTGTGTTTGTCTTGGCTGGCTATTGCTGCATTCATGAATTTTTCCTACCTTTTTCTAAATGAATAATGCTAGTGTAGGTTCTCAACAGATACCCGTGATGATTTTTGAAGGCTTTAGACATTTACTGAATATTTTATGCACTTTAAAAGGGCTTTCTTTATCTTACTGATAAAGGCTATTGCCATTTACATAATTATAAAAAAACTTCAAACCCTTGAAATAATTTAAGGTGATCCTACACTTAAAATAGAGAGTTTGGAAAACAGTTAAGGATTTGGCTAATATTTAACAGCACCTGGGAAGAAAGTAGTGAAATATTTTAAATACAAAATTGTAGAGGTTCTTAATTATTTACAGTTCATGCAGGGAAGCAAATGAAAAAAATGTATTTGTTTGGTCATAATAAAGTGGTTACCTGCTTCTCACACAGCCCTTGTGGAATTAAGTATTTTTTGATAGAATTAGAAACAACACAACTGTTTCAACATAAACAAGGAAATATTCAATACATCCAGTTTATTTTTTTTTCTTATTTAAAAGTATTCAAGTGTTCAAAATAAATAAGGTCTACAAAATACATGCATCTATATGCATTGTGAGTGCCCCCTAGGAATTTTTTACCTGTTATTCAGTTTGAAAAAGAAAAATTGAAAAAGGAGTGGCAGTCTCAAAATTAATGTATGCTTTTATGTTTCAGGAAAGAGAGGTAGCTGAGTAAAAGAAATACGTTAATATTGGCAACCTCTGCTGAGAGAATTATGGCAATATTATTGAGGAACACCTAAGATTCCACAGAGAAGCAGGATATTATGAATATTTCAGCTGCAGTACAAGCCTCAATCAGATAAAATAATGCTTTGTTACTGTTACTGCTCCTGAAACTATTTTATTTTAAAATATATATATTTGCTTCTATACACAGATTCTGGAAGCTCTGGAGTTTTAAGCTTTTTGAACACAGTAACTGAAGAGAAACTAGAATCAGGATGTGAAGGAAGGGGCTAGTTTTTTTAGCTAGGGACCTTGCCTCCCACGAAAGCCTTATCTTGTTTCTCTGTTGTGTCAAGAGTGCCTCGCCATCAAGCTGCAGCACGGTGGAGGGAAAGTGTTCAATTCTCGCCTAGACAAGCTCTAAGGGGCTCTGCTGCAACTCGCACTTTTGCTGAGAAAATGCCACATGCTGAGCCAAATTCATTTGTATTTTAACTCCATTGAAGCTAATGGGCTTTCCCTGGGGATGAAGATGGTTTCTTGAAGCTAGGTATAAATGAAAGAAGACATCACTAAGGGGAGCTGAGTTTTGATTGAAACAGAACATGAAACTGTTTATTCCTAGGTCAGGAGATGTTTTTCCTTTTTCAGCTTATGTTGGCCTAGAGAGAATTTTATAGCATGGGATATCCATACCCTTATCTAGGCTGGATAATAAACTACGCACAGGGAAGGACATGCTTCCACACTGGGCAGCTTCCTCTTCCTCCAGCCTACTGCTGCTTCAATCTCACTCTTGCTAATCCGTCTATTGATTAAAAACTGTTAATTATTTTAGCCTTTCTTGCCTTAGCTGAAATCTTTTTTTGAGAAAAAAAAAATGCTAACACTTTATTAGTTCTCAAGCTAAAGTCAGTAGTGATATATGTGTGTGATTAAGTGAAATGTATTTTAGAGCTTGCTCTTGCCCGGGCACATTTGATAGTGGGCCATCAGCTGAAAATTTTGGCAGGGTCAGCCTTCGAGGGTGGTAGTGTCTTAGGCTGCAAGACTCCAGACTTCTTTCTTAAGTTTTATTTATGCCTTAGTACTTTCTCAGTTCTCCCAGAATTTGTGCTGTCAGGATTTCTGCCTGTCTCTGGGCTGCCAGAGCACCCTTGCTGGGAAACACAGCACTGGCACAGAGCACTCGTGCTCAGCACTGACATTCACATTCATTTGATGTCCCTAAACATCTTCTATGCTCTTCTTCATCTTCTCTCTGAAGAGTCATTGTGTCTCCAAAACGCTGTCTCCTAGGTCATGCAACACAGAAATTAGGAATGGAAAGAGAGTTTAGGGTTAGCCATACATCAGGACAGAGCTCTGGAAACCATCCTTTTCAAACTTCTATAAACTGGAGCCTTTTTGAAGTGATGCCTGACTTTGAATTGTTATGTTGAGACAATATAAGAACGTGTCTTTCTCAATATGCCAGATGTAAGAAAGCGTAACTTTTCAACTCAGATTATATAGACACCTGTGTGTCTATATAATCTGTGTGTCTAATTGCCTTATTCAGACTTCACTGTTGAACAAAGCGATGGCCATGACATTTCCTTAGGCACCTTCTAGCAAATTCAACTAGAGATGTAAGCATTCATCTGAAGAAGTCATCTCACAGCTTCAGATTGGCTGGCATCAAACAGAGACAAAAATAAGTATCAAAATGAGTGGCCCTCAAGAAGGACTCGTGCAGGCTGCCTGTGAGTACACAACGTCATACAGTGTGGGGGAACCCATATACAGTTACTTCTTACTTAAAGCATATGACCCGGGCCTGAGAGCACGTATGATTAATGATGCCAGCTGGGAGATGCTCGTAAACTCACCCGAAGTTCACTGTATGGAAAAAAGAACCACCTGATGATGTTTTGCTGCAACGTGGCATCAGGAGATGGCAAGTTTCCTGCTTGAATACTATGATGACAGGGAAGTGGTGAGCGAAGGAGTTGTGAGTTGTGAGGATGTGCTAGTAGTTTTTTAATAGGTAGCCCACAAAAGTACAGTAGGAGGTGTATCTCCTTCAGAAGTGCTACTGGGAAAGGTCTGCCATTCAGAGGGAAATGGGGCAGTTCTCCCCCTTATCTATTTTGATTTTCCCCTGAGGAGTAAGTTGCTAGCTTACCTACAAAGCAAGAGCGAGAGACCTCTAACCCTCGTAAACTCAGAGAAGAGCTGTGCCTCCCTCCAACTGCATACAGTGTCCAGCCTTGGTCAGGGTGCAATGGGCTTAGAAAAGGAGGCTCAAGGCACCAGGACAAGATGGTCATGGTGAAGGAAACACCCAAGGCATAACTACACCAGCCACATGGAGCTGGAGAGATCAGTACCGGAGTTGGAGAGTACTTCCACTCCAGTTTAGGATTTGTCATGAGACCTTTACAGGTAGATGCCCCAGGGCTGTTACCAAGCAGGCTGAGGAAATGAAAGACCAGACCTCTTCCCTGAAATGCCAAGGGTTACTGCATCAGCAAGGAGGGGTTAAGCCTAGACACACAGCTCCTGTTCCCAGGCTGGCAGAGGGAACCACAGAACCGCAGAATTATTTGAGTTGGAGAGGACTCTCAAAGATTATTCCATAGGGAGGGACACCTTCCACAAGACCAGGTGACTCAAAGCCTCATCCAACCCAGCCTTGAACCCTTCCAGGGATAGGGCATCCACAAGTTTCTGGGCAACCTGCCTCCAGTGTCTCACCAAACTCATTGCAAAAATTTTTTTCCATGTCCAACCTAAATCAACACTGAGTTTCAAATCATTGCCCATTGGTCCATCGCTACAGACAAAATATCCTTCCTCATCTTTCTTATAACTCCCCTTTAGGTACTAGAAGGCTGTTTTAAAGTGTCCCCAGAACCTTCTCTTCTCCGGGCTGAAGAGCTCCAACTATTTTAGTGTTCGTAGGAAAGATTCTCCAGCCCTCTGGGCATCTTTGTGGCCTCCTCTGGATTCACTCCAGAAGATCGCTCTTCCGGGGAAGGGGTGTCGTGGTCACGGGCGACCCGCGGACTGCACGGCTCCAAGGAGGAGCCCGTTACTGTCCCCTCGGGCCGGGGGCAGGTACGGGGGCGGTGACAGGGGCAAGGGCAGATGCGGAGCAAGGGCAGATGCGGGGCAAACGCGAGGTCACTCTTCCACCGCCACCGCCCCCTCCCGGCCGGGCAGCGGCGCGGGGCGGGGCCGAGGCGGGCCGCTCCTCTGCCCGCCCTCAGNGCGGGGCTTCCCCGCCTCCCTCCCCGCCCCGCCGTCGCTCTACCCCGCCTTGTCCCTCTGCCCCCGGTGCGGGCTACTCGCCGCCGCCTCCGCCGGCTGCCTGTGAGCCCGTCGTGCGCCTTGCCGCCCGGAGCTGCCCCGCCGTCGGGGATGGCGCGGTTGGCAGCGCCCGTGCGCGCCTGAGGCGGAGGGGCGAGCCCGCCGCCGCCGCGGGAGGAGGAGGAAAAGGAGGAGGAGGAGAGATGAAGCGCTTCCATCCTGGGGTCGCGCTGCTGCTCTCGCTGCTGTGGGAGGTGAGGTGGGCCGTGGGGGGAGCGCTGCCCTGCGGCGCCCGCGGCAGCCCCGGGTTCACCCCGCGGGGGTCCGCCATCGGTCGCGACCTGGGACTGCGCGGCTGGCGGAGGGGAGCCGCAGCCCACACCCAGCGTGCGCGGGAGGTGATTCATTTTGGGGTTAATGTCTTTGCCGGAACGGGCTTGACTCCACAGGCAGTGCGCGGTCAGGAGCGCGGGGGAGCTGCGGGGCCGGGCTGGGCGAGACTCGGCGCGGCTGCGGGTGCGGTGGTCACGGGCGTTCGCGGCGGCCGGGCTCGCCGGGTGTCCGGGGTCTTACTGCTGGAGCAGAGGAAGATTATCCGTGGTGTGATGGAGCAGAGTAACACGAGACCCGTACGCAGGGGCACAAGCTGCTGGATGCTGCCCATTCCCAGCAGTCTGACAGACTGTCCAGGGGACGCAAAGCCTGCGCCTGTCAGTAAGGGTCAAACGAAAGGTGCATCTCTTATTTTCATTTGAAGTGTCCTTTCGTGGGCAGTGTCCATTGCGAGGTAGGTAGAAGTGCGGCGGAATCAGCTCCCGAGGAGCCGTGGCGGCACCGAAGCAGCGTGGTTAAACTTCTGGGAAAGCCTGAATAGCGCAGTTTTCATACTTAAAACAACGAAACAAACAGTGAATTAGGAGCTTTCTTTAATTGGAGGAGGGGGGATTTGTGCCACGCAGTTCTAGAACCATGGAATAGTTTGGATTGGAAGACACCTTAAAGATCGTCTAGTTTCAACCTCCCTCCCGTGGGCTGGGATGACACTGGATCAGGGGGTTGGGAAAGTAGCTCTTTGTTTTTTCAGCGGACAGATTGGTAGATGTTTTCTGGGGGCGAGCTGTCTCTTGGTCTGTACTTTAACCTTGAGGCTGGGGGCGGGCAGGGGAGCATCAGTATTCCCCCGGGACAGACCCATGCGGGCACGCTGGCATGTGCAGCTCCTGGTGGCAGGTTTGCCAGCGTGCTGGAGTCATCGCCGGGACACGTGTGGTGGCAGCGTGCCGGGGTGACTACGGAAACACCCGTGGGCTTGTCTTAGGCACATCTCTACATTCATAAAGCCCAGAGGCAGTGTAGCTGAAAACGTCAGAGAGGTGAAAGAGCTGTGTTGCCTCTGTGATGGAGCAGTTTAGACAGACAATGAATTAATTTTTTTTTTTAAAAACGGCATGCCACCAAACCCATACATGGAAACCAGAGAGCTGTCTGTGTAGTTACTGCTTTTCGTAATGGATATAATTCATGAAAATGATGTTTACTACGTGTTTATGCCACCTACGTAGACGAATGATTTCTGGTGTGTTGCCCACTATGCCATCCAGCATCATCCCATTAAAACACTCAGATCAAAATCATCGCGTAATGTAAATAAGTGGAACTCTTTACAAGTTAATTAATTTGCATCTCCTTACCCTGGCTGTAAACCTGGCCCTGGTCCTGGCCCTCAATTGCTCTTGACTCTGCAACAGCTCTTCATAAAGTAGGAATAGCAAAATGTCGATTAAATGAAACAAACACCACCATTACCCTGAGGGATTGTGTTCATCTGAGACTGTGAAAGGTTTCGCCCCTCCAGGATCTCTTTGAGTACATGTCTCTGCTCTCTTAATGTGTATTCTGATGAAAAAGATCATTCGTGCCTGAAAAAAGTAATTTGCATAAATCCTCATTGGATCTAGCCAGTGTTGCTGTTACTTAAGCTTTTGTACTGGTTTTAATTGCGGTTTTTTTTCCCCCTTTTTCTTTTAATCTATAGTGTTTGTTTTGCCATCTGGTTTTGTGGATTTTTTTTCTTTCTTGGAAATTCTTAGGTTGCCTATTAAAATGAGATGCTGTGTAAATAAGGATGTATTCTACAGGCTCAGAAACAGAGTGCTGGGGGTTTAAATAACTTAATCGAAGACATCTGGTTGTTTTGAAGGTTTTTGGTGCATGAAACTTGTGCTGTCTTCTGCACAAAGTTCTGTACTGGATTGTTTTAATTGCATTGCTGCAATTGTTTTAAGTATGTTTGCAGCTTCAACATGATCTTAGTTATTACTGAAGAGAGCATGAGCTGAGAAATAGAGTTTTTGTCCATCATTTTGCAAAAGGCTCTGACTGTTACCCAGGTACTATGGGGAGGAACCCATTTAGTCTGTCAGAGCACTATGCAGTAGTTTACTGATTCTAACCAGGTTTTCCTTGGGTAGATTACCCAAAATACTTGTTGTAAAATGTTCATGTATTGCAAAACCACGATTTCTGGTTATATTGATGAAAGGAATTAACTCCTTCATGATTAAGTATACATCAAGTTCATGGTGGGTGTGAGTTAGTTTGTGTGTTTGTGGCTTTCAGGCTGAAGCCTAGTCAGTAGCTGGCTGTGGCAGTGTCCCACGAGGAAGTGATGGTTTGCTGTTCCTGATGTAAAGGCAGAAGATGCAGAAGAGGGGCTTGAGGGGCAGTGGAAGGAGTTTCCGTGTGCTGGTGGGTGGTTTCATGAAGGCGACTAAAGGCATCACCATCGAAGCAGGATTTACACATAAGAAATTGCTGTTGCTTGGTGCTAAAATGCCAGTCCTTGTTCTAGACAAGCTTGAGATGCACTAATTACAGAAACACCCAGAGCACTGTGATGGTGGGAGAGGGGAATTAATTTTGAGTTTTCTTGTGTGACGAGGGTTTTTTCACTGCAACCACAAAGACTGTGGTGGAAGAAAAATCTCCAAGCCCAGGAGCCAGAAAGCTCTGCTCGGAGAAAACATTATTAGGGGAGAAAAGCCAAAGATTCCATGTGTTTTGCTCACGACTTAATTGCAGTTGAACAGTTTAACAAGTAAGGTAAAATGAGGTGGACAATTTGACAGGTAATTTTGGTTCTTGCAGGAAGAAATGAAGACTGTCGAATCTTTATCTGTCTTTTTCAAATTAATTTGGCTACTTGGAGATAGCAGTGTGTTATTAACTGCAGTTGCTTGAAATGCCCTTTTCCACCAGGAGCCTGGATGACTGGTATCCCCACAGTACTGGGGTATGTGATTTCTGCTCTCAAAAATAACCAGTAGTCTTGCTTGCTAGCTTGGCTTGTGCTTCTGTCAACAGGACTGTATTTTGTCTCAGTTGGCTCTCAGTTTTATGGAAAGATTTGAGGAGGGGCTTGAAGTGATGACTGTTTGGGGCATATATATCAAGATTTTCTGCTTCTCTTTTATCAGTGATCCCAAGGATTTTGGTTGTCTGAGCTTAAATGTGACTTTAATGAATCGTGATGTCTTTGGAATGGGGAAAAAATAAAACTAAACAGGCAGTCCCCCCACCCCCCTGATGAAGCAAGCTTATTTTCAGCCTGAATGAGGGCACCAGTGTCTCTGTGGGGCTTACTTCTCAGACTGAGTGCTTGCTTTCTCTCTCAGGAGCTGTAGAAGTGCTGGATGGAGGAGAGCTCAGTAGCTGAAGCTCAGTTCAAGGATGGGGAAGCTGAACAGAGCTGTTGCAGGCTGATAGAGAACCCTGTCTGTGCTGCAGTGGTAATAATGGTGTTTTATTGTTACTGCTGCAGAGAAGCTTCCTGAGTAGCCTCAACTTTCAAAACTGTCAAATAATTTTAGGTGCCTAAACCTCTGATTGGCCTCTATGTTGTATCCAGGAGAATCTAGTGATCAATATAGTACTCTTGTTAACTTGTCTGATGAAAGATACTACGTAAGAGTCAAGTGCCTTTATCAAAAAGAACAAGAAAATGGACATGTCATAGGAACGGCAAAATGTGTTATCTTGAAAGAAAATTCAAATACTCCCGACAGTCTGTCATACAAGATTTGTTTAAGGAAAAGCAAAGTTGGCTGGTACTCCTCCTCCAGTTGGTTAACTGCTGTGTTGAGCTTTTTAGTATTATTTTTGTAAGTGGACTTAACAGGAGAGATTTTATCAAATCAGAGAAACCAAACATTTCTGTCCTTCCTGAAGAGATTTGTGTTTTTTCTTTGATTGTTTGTGGGTTTTGTTTTTTGTTTTTTGGGGTTTTTTTTTAATCCTTGTAGGAACAAGAATGTTAAGATGAGGAAACCCACCAGTCTTAAAGAAATAATCTACACATTTTAATCATGGTAGGCACAGGTTGAGTTCAGGAATTTGTGAGGATTATGGGGACCACTCCATCCTCCCCTCCCCCCGTCTCTGGTATTTTTTTCTATCCATTAGTGGTCAGGCTTTCCTTTATATAAAGTACTGTAGGGGAGTGCATGTACCCTTGAATGTACAAATGTGCATGCACACCAGTGTTGCTGTCTCTGTGATATCCCTCTCTGTGGAATACAGATACTGCCCTACTGATGTTTTAACTCTTGTTCTTTCAGTGGGGGCTGAGGGGAATAAGGGGAAAAAATCTATCCCAAAAGTTCTGCTACAGAGTTGTTAGTGTAGACGTGTTCACTAACTCTCTCCTGCTTTTTAGTTTTGGTTACATAACGGATTTAGCAGCTTAAACAATTTCTGGTGGATTTTCTTCCTTACCCTCCTGCAGCTGGTTGCAAAGCAGCTATTGCATTGCTGAGTGAAGGCAGGAAAGAACTTTCTTACGATTTATAGTTTGGAGATCTAACTGGTGCTGGCAAGCCTTCCCTGCCTCTTGACAGCAGCGAGATGGGCTGTGATTTCCAGGCGGGAGGACTAGCTCACATACTTTTCTCACTTTGCTGCTGCTGAGGAGGAGACAGATTCGTGTTGGTTGTGGGTAGGGAATGGGTGGCCGACCGCCATTTGCATCCTCTAAGAGGAGATGCAAATGGGGATTTTTGGGCTTGGTTGGTTTGGGGTTTTTCTTGTTTAAATTAGAAGAAGCACCTGTAAAATCTGTTTGTATTTTCTTATGGCAGTCAAAAATTTAGCACGTTCCGTTATGCTTCCTTCATAAAAGGGAAGTTGACTCTTTCCTCTTGCTACTTTCCACTCAGCTAATGCAGGTGGCTGGAAGGTTAAACTCAGCGAAAGCAAGCCCTTAGACTTCAGGTGCTCTTTTAAAATGGATTTAGCTTAGATCAGTAAATAAAAAGGGTCAGTTGAAACTCTTCGGTTTAATACAAATTCATTTTGGTTTTCTTCACTAAGAAGAGGCTTAGAAAAACTGCAATGAGTATGCCCATATAGAGGCTTGCTCTGGTCATCAGTGTAGGCTGAGTTTACAGGCAGAAACAGATTAATGCTTAAGCTTATGCTACAGAATTTAAAATTTAAAAAATAAATTAAATATCTAAAAATATATCTTACTGGGGCAAGATGGCTACCAATTTACTTCAAATTTGTTGTGATATAAAGTAAATCCATATGAAAAACCATTACATAAAGCCAGCATATTTTACTTCTGTGTCTTAATTTTTGACTGCATTGCTTTATATCCTCAGCAATGCAGCTGAGTTTGTTTTGCTGAAGGTTTTGTTGAAATCCTGTTAAAGTTTGTTATGGCAAATATAAACTCTCTTTGGACTAGCAAGAGGTAAAGCCTTTCTAAAAGCTTTTTTTTTTGTCTGCCTGAATAGTGTTTTCTGGGAAACTAATCTAAGGTCTTTCTGAAGTCTGGGGACACAGCCTGGGATCTTGGGCATTAAATAGCAGTTTTAAGACAAGGGAAAGCTAAGGTCTTAAATAGTGGGTTTTATCACATTCCTGATATCAGAACAGTAAGATACGAGATGAAGTGCCATGGCTCGTATTTCAGAAGGGCCTGAGAGGAGAATCTGGGTTTGTTGAATGCTTTTTTCTTTTTTTCCTTTATGAGAACAATATATCTTGACAGGTTTCTCACATATTAAATGGAAGAGTTATCACTGCTGAGTTAAAAATGTCTTTCTTCAGAAGTGTGTCTTCAACTTCATGCTAAATAGGTGTTAGCTACACCTGTGTTTTAAATAGCTCAGCTAAAAATCTCTTCTTTCTCAATGACTCAGCTTTTAGTCTGGTAAATTTTTTTAAAAAAGAATTAGCAAGAAGTGGTTTCTTATCTGTATCTCATGCAATGGAGGTGTGGGTTGTTGCTGGCAGGGGTGGTCTCTTATCCCTGGTTTTGCCAGCTCCTGCAGCTCTAGTGACCCTGGGACCATGAAAGGATCATACCAACCCACTGGCGCCATGAATGACTAAGCCATAAAAAAGGGTCTGGGTGAAAAAAGTGAGAGGGAATAGTTTTCTGTTGGCTCGGCAGAGGTTTGTGCCATGGTATAGCATCATGAAACTTGCTTCAAGGGAGGAGAGACAATGTATGGCTTGGAGCAGGACTGCTCATTCTGGTAGCACACTTGTTGTTTCAATATGTTAGGTATCTCCTAATGGGAATCATAAAATCCTTTGGGTTGGAAAAGACCTTTAAGGTCATTGAGTCCAATGGTAAACTTAACACAGCCACATCCATCGGTAAACTGTGTCCCTAGATGATGCTGCATTTGTACTGGAGTGGAAGGCAATCATGGAGACCTTTTCCATGCTCTGCTAGAAGGGGTAACTAGCAGAGTCTGATTTCTTTTTTCATTTGCCTGAAAGATGCCATTAGATACTATTCTGGAAAAATTGGTCTTATCATTTTCCCAAATCACCTGCCAAGTGTCTCTCAGAGCAGAAGTGCTCAACCAGGAGCTGATGGCCTCCCCAACATTTCTTATCTGTGGGGCAGGAGAGGGTCATGGATGGAGTCTGTACTTCTGGGGAAGGTCCAGCATCAGTTGCAGCATGGGAGAGACTGTTGTCCTCGAGTCCAGCCAAGGGTATCTACAAACACAGCACTCCTCTGCTGCACCCTTCACTCCAGCTCTCTCATTTGGAGGTCTAAAAGAACCCCCAAAACCTTGGCCTTTCATTGAAAGTGACTGTGAAGTGATCTGGGCCTTAGTTTCAAAGTTCAGAGGCAGTGGAAAGTGGCCATTTGTGAAGGCTGATAAAGCAGGGTGATGGGAGTGTACCTAGACTCCAGTCCTGGCTGCACACGAGCTCTCTGTAAGCAGCTCACTGTTTCCAGCTGGAGTAGGAAAGATGCTGTGCCAGCTGGCTTGGTCTCCCACCTCTGACATTGATAGGCATCAGGCAACTAAAGAGCTGGCAATAGTTTTGAGGATGGATCCTTCCTTCCAAGGTCTTGTGCTGCTGGAATAAGATGTGAGAGTTGTGGACTCCAGGAATGTAGCCAATACCTCTAAAGATTTGTCCTTCTAAGGTAATTACATTTTATGTTTTCTTATGCCATTTTAGTTACATGCATTCCAGTCTGTTTGGATCTTCCCTGGGAGTATGAAGAAGTGGAGAACCCTGAAATGAAATTAGTATGAGAGGAACGTGAGCATGTGGGAGGGTGGCAGGGATCTCACTGACAGCAGACTGAAGACGATGGGTAGCACGTGATGTGAGAGGAGGTTTTGTTGCGCATGTTTATTGTTTTGGGCCTCAGTCAGTGGCACTAATGCCCAAGGGAGCATGATGCTTTTGTAGACCTACTCTGCTTAGCTTGGTCTTGGCCAGCAGTGTAGTTACAGTGACAGGCTTGTGCCTCTGTGGGATTAAGAGCAGGTAGTGTGCCTGTGATCCAGAGGGTTTGGTTGTTGATAAATTAGGAGCTCTGTCAGGGAACATATACTAGCAAATTAAAATAAAATCAATGACTGTAGTAGCAAATATGGGCTTCTCTTGAGTTGCTGCAAACTTGGGTTTTTTTGGCTGGCACTGTAGTGTGCCATTTCTGCATGCACGTCTGATGGCTGTAGGTAGACCAACAAAATTCTTCTGTGTGTCCTGGTCAGAGTCTGTATTTCTCCCTTTCTGGACAGGAGGTGCTCCTTGTCTGACCAAATGTTTATACCTTGCTGGTTTCGGCACAGTCCCTTTAGTGTCAACACAGGAGATTGATACCAACTGTGCAGCACTGTTTAGACATGGTGATATGACAACGGACAGTGTAAGGGTCTGTACCTGGGGAATTGCTCAGGTGTTGCTCAGTGTTTTGTTTCTTCCAGTTTTATTAAAACCCTTCACTAAAGTGGATAGAAAACCTGTTAACTTAGTGAATTCTTTACTGCTTTCCTCATACAATCTGTAAATGTGGAAGCAGGTGCTTCTCATTCTGGTTGGTGGGTGACTGTAAGTGCTTCAGCTTTTGATGCAAAAACCAGGCAAGGATGAGTCAAGCAAGTGTTTTCTTTCATTTCTGCTCCTTGCGGGGGGGAAATACATTGCTCATCGCTACAGATAATTCTCTCAATACTGGTGTAAATGAGATCCAGGAATTCACTGCTGGCTCTCTTACAGTGTGAGTTCCCAGCTCAGGACCTTATTTCCCTGCTGCAATTGGAGCCAGGGGTTTAACATATTACAGGAAGGGTAGTGGCTATAAAAGTACACCTTCACTTGTTCAAGTGCCATTAAGTTTGGCAGAATCTCAGTCCAAAACAGAGGACACATGATCTCTGAACATGCTGCTTTCAAATGGTCAGATAATTGTCTAGCCTAAAGAAAAGGGGGAGGAGGATGGATGCATAAGAAGTTTTAAATCTACATTTTCACAGTCTGCTTTTCTTTTTCAGGCTGACATAAGATGCTTCTATCTTGAGTGCTCTCTTGCCTATCCCAAACATACATCAGTAATGATAACCATGGTTTTCAATGTTTTGAGTTGCAATGGTGCAGAGGATGCCTGCTGATCCCAAGCTATCAAGCAGCGCTGCTGTGATGGGCTGCACTGCACTGGTGTGTAGTGGGGTTTTGCATCAGGGACCCCAGTTCTGCTCTGATCTGCTTCTTGACTAAAGCAATTCACACCTGCTGGCTGTGATACAGAAATACTAATAGCGTATGGGATTAGGTTAAAACTCTTCAGAACTGGGTCATCCTGTAGTTTGAGATAGTGTGAGATAATGTTAGGCTGTTTTATTTTTTTTTCTGTAGGTGAAATGATAATTTTCTGTTTCTAAACTTGTGTGCATGCATCCATGCATAAAGTATGTTATAGTGCTACACTAAGGCTGTATATGTTTGCCTGCATATTTCTTAGGATGACCTGTATTTCTAGGGATGCTAGGGAGCAGGGGAGGCATAAGTGCCTAATAATAGCCAGATACTACAAGTTGCATAATGTTGAGGAAAACCTAAAGCGGTTTGGGGCTTTTGCATAGTGCCAGCACCATGCAACCAGCTAAACTTAGTGCTGAACTTTCAGCATGGTGATAGAAAAGTGTTTCAGGATCTGCAGGTGATCTGTAGATCTTGGAGCTTCTGTTTTCTGAAATCCAGGTCTTAGATTTGTGTTTTCATGGGCTGTGGGTAATACTTCTGATGCTGACTCCTTAAAGCCCAGGGTGAATATTAGCAAGTTGGGTCTCACTATACTCTGTATGTGGCAATCATCTGGATAGGTATCTGCAGTGTTCCTAGAAGGCATTGGATGGGATCCTGAAAATGTTGTAGGAGACACAGCGGAATATGCCCAAAACCTGGCTGGTGAAACTCCCTGGCGTGGCTATGCTGACCCACACTGCCAGCTCTGTGTGCATGTATGCCTGTCACAAGGCATCCTGTGGGAACCCATTTAGGTTGCAGCTTCACCTGGTTTTCCCCAAGGACAAAAAACATGGGCACAGCTGTGGCACAAAGCCAGGGGGATTTGGATTAAGCTTGTTTTAATTCTGTAGTAGTCTTGACGTCCTATTTTTATTAAAGCCCTAATCCTGGGCTCCATCCAGAGGCCATTAAAAGTCAATGGAGACATCCCAGTGACTGCTGGGACAGGCTGCCTGGAGGGTGCTGGGTGCCTTTGGTTTTGCTGTCTGAACCAGCTTGAGATGCCGGTGACCTTTGCTCTGTGCAGCTTCTGGAGCCCTGTGGGCAGGAATAGTGGTGTCTTCCCTGGGCTGAAGGCACACACTTAGAGTGAAAAGTTTGGTTACCTTGAAGCAGCTCTTGCTGTCACTCCTCTGTACACCTGCAGTATGCAGCACATCCACCCACGGAGCTGGCGGTGTAGCTCTCCTTGGGGGAGCAGCTACTTCAGCTGGCCACGGTCACTGTCCATGTTGCATAAGGAGAAAAGCATCGTAGTGATTATATAAAAGAGATTATGTAACTGGGTAATTTGGTAATCGCCTCTCTGGTGAACGCTAAGAATAGCTTGTGAATATGCATTTATTTCTGTGATAGCCATCCACAGTGATGAAGCCCTGGAAAAAGTGGGTGCTGGGCAGTGGCACAGGGTGAAATACTTGTGCCTGCTGTGCGTGTGTTTGCAGAGACTTCGCAGCTCCGTCACTCCTGTGCTGCTGTGGTGAGACACATCAGCTGCTGTTCCCCCTGCCCCACATTGTGATGTGACCTGCTCCACAGGTGCAGTGAAGGTATCCAACTGCTCTTGATAAGCCTGTGCCACCTGCCTGTGGCATCCTCATGAGGGTGTGCAATGACAGAACAGATGATGAAGGAGGGAACACATGTTGCTTCTCCATGAATTGGGGCCATTTTCACTTTCTCTTGCTTCCTGGAACTATCTGTTTTTCATGCTCAAGTTGCCAGTACCTCTTCCCCCACCCCGAGAAGTTTCTGGGAGGCGTTGGACAATTTCCAGGATCCTGGTGAGGAGCAAGAAGGCTCATTGCCTGCTTTGAGACAACTGAGAAGACTATGTGTGCTTCAGCCCCACTCAGACTTGCATCTCTGTTCATGGGTTTATTCCTCTCTTGCAGAAAGGAAGGTGACTCATAAAAAAAAAAAAACATCAGATGCTGCCAAACCCAGCGAGAGCTCTCTGGTGCTAACTGAAGTCAAGGGAAAAACTGTGAAGGAGATGGGTGCTGTTCCTTGTAGTCTCTTAGTCCTGAGAAGGCTGTGCAGGGGTGAGCTCGGGATAGCTTGGGAGAAGGCAGGAAGCTGGATAAAAGGCTGTGGCAGGGGAGGGAGCGAGCAAAAGAAACTCTCTGAGCACCAGTGGTTCATTTGGGAACATCAGTCCTGGTTCTGAAAATGTTACTGCAGTTTTCAGATCAGCTTCTGGAGTCTGGGTGGCTGCTGGCTTTTTGTTGTGAGTTTGGGGTTATTTTTAATTTTTCTTTTGTATGGTTTTAATTTGCCTTCCCATTCACTGTCCTGAAGGTACAGTTTGCCACCTTTTCTTGTTGCTACAGCTACGTCTTCTCTCCCTTGAATTGTTTTTTCAGCTCCTCATCTCTTGCTGCCTGAAGCTCAAGCTCTTTAACCTTATCTTCAAGTTGCCACATAATCCTCTCTCCACCTACGGCTCTGACCTGGTTTCCTCCTCCTCCCAGCCTTGCTCTGGACTGGCTTTCTTCTCTCTTTTCTGTGTTATTGATTTCATGATTTGCAATAGTTTCCAGTTCCCTGGCTGCTGCGTCCCTGTTCTCTTTTTAAAATGTTTTTTTTTTTCCTGTGCTTTCCTCTTTTATTTCTTTTCTAGGTTTTCTTCAGTTCCATCTATGATTCAGCCCTGGCACAACCACTTCCCACGTGCATTTTGGCTCTCCCATCAATTCTTTACTTTTCCCTGCTTGAAGAAGGAAAGGCTGTACCATCTGCCCTTGAAAGTGCCTTATAAATCCATTTCCTATGTATTGCAGTTAGGTGTTGGATGCCGATTAAAAAAATATAATTTAAAATCCTTTTCCCTTGAAAGAAATACAGATTTCCATCCTGTCCCTTTTGCCTGAATATCTGTTTCCTAGCATGTTTTTTCTCGTTTTTGTATGTTAGACTAGAGATTTGAGAGTTCAGCTTGCAGCTTCACGCAAGAATTCCCTTTGCGGAGTGGATGATTCCTTGTTGCAGTTGGCTGCCTTGTGTACAGACCCCTTCTCCTTGGAATTTATGCGTTCTCCTTTTAGTAGGGTATCCAGCCTGGAATATGCTGCTGTTGTCAAAAGAGTGTTAGGGGGAATGTTTTTAATAAACATATGGTTGTTGCATGATGTAGAAGGAAAGCAGGCAGAGGAGACTGCATGTACAGCACCCTGTGAACTGTAGAGGACAAGGGCAGGCACAGACCATGGATAATATGAAATTATTTTGATGCCATGTAAATTCTCAGATGCTTAATGGACTTAATTTTTCAGTCTCAAATTACACATCTGGAAAACGATGTGACTGAAGTTGAGATTTTTTGTGCAAAAGCATGTAAGGATGTGTTAGAGCTGTTACGAGACCTTTGTAATGTGAAAACTGTTTAATTTGCAACTGTACAGATACGTTAAGGATAATCCTATCTGGACTGATAGGCAAGTGTGAAGTAGTGAAAAGAGAAGGAAGCCAAAATTCCTGTACTATGTTAACTTTTTAAAACCAGTGAAACTGAAATGGTATTTCATTTGCATCAATTTTAATAAAAGGTATGTATGTAAACTCCTGCCTAGGATCACAGAAAAACATTAATTCTTAGTTTCATGTGAATAAGACAGTTCAGGGTGCATAAGTATGGTATAAAAAGGTATGAAGGCAGTTTTTACATTTAGTGCAGACACCATTCAAGATTTTCCTTTACTTTTGTCTGCCTTGCCAGTGTCACGTGCAACATGTATAGTCTGATTGACTTTAGTGGTAGTGTTACCTTCCTTGTTCTGAAACCTCCAGATGCAGGCTTTGACCATGTGGGTTGCTAGTCTGTGACAGAAACCCTGGGGTTCATCTGGAGCACACCAGTATTGGATGTGATGGCAGAACTCTCACTGGTAGGAAGGAGCAGAATGGGCTCCATGTTTTGGACTTTGAACTCCAGTCCTAATTGGTCATCTGTTCCCTTTGAAGAAAATAGACTGTAAAGATATTAAATTTCTTGTGAAGGTTCAAGTTCAGTTAAACAGATTCAGTTAAAGAGATTTCCAAAAGCAAGTCCAACGGAGGAAAAAAATCAGCAGTGTCTGCAAATATCCCGCTGTCTGGAAGTGCCTGATGGAGCCAAATTAATAACTTTAGAGAAGTTCCCTTTTGAAATGTTCCTGCAGCAAGCTTTAAAAAAGATCTAGAGAGGCTTGAAAGCAGGAGCCCTTTGTAAAAAGTCTTTCCTTCAAGCATGAACATTTTGACATGACATGAAGCAAGGTTATGAAGGGACAATTAGTACTGTGTTTCCTGATACTGCCTAGAGAAAGCTTGGCAGTCTTTTTTGCTGTGGTAGGGATGGCACTTGCAATCTCAGTGTCAGTATTTACACGTGTTACTCTAGCCCTGCTGGTGACTCCCTGGGCATTTCCCTGAAGGTGACGGCCTTGAGTGTGAGGGTTGTAAACACCCAGGTCTTGAGGAAGGACTGAGGTCTGACTCTGAAACCATCTGCAGGAACAAATTACTCTTCCAAGGGAATTGATCTCATGTCTATGCAGGCTTGCCAGATGTGTCTGGACTGACTCTCCCTCAGCCTGACAGGTGTTTTTGCAGCCATTCGATGGCAGGGATGTGCCACCTTTGTGCCCGTGGCGCTGGTGTGATGGTGACAGCTGGCAGGGATGGCATTCTTCTGCTGGGCTGGGTACAGCTCCTGCCTGCCTGCTCTGCCTGCACCTGCAGGGACAGAGGTGCTCACACTCAGATGCTTGTTCCTAGAACATGGGCTCAAGGTGGCAAAGCTACATCATGTGCCTGACATTAATACCTGGCTCTTCAGCTGCTGAAGAAAATCACTGTTCTTTTCTCTTTCAGTGCTTTATGTTGTTCTGGAGGAGAAATTCTTTCTTAATGATGTCCTAGACTTTGATATATGTTCTGGATTCATGGCAACAGCTTCTCCACCTATCCATCTTCCAAATTAGATTAAATCTATTTGTACATTTATGGTATTTCTTCATGCTTTGTTCAAACACAAGTAATCAAATAAAAAACAATTCATGCTGTTACGCTTCAGAAGTCCCTGCCAGTACTTAGATTTTTATGGGAAACCAGAATTTTGCAGTTGATTGTAATGCAAAAAGTATGCTAGTCTGCCATCTCTCCCAGAAGGATTTCATAGTACTTAAGCAATATTAAATATGTCATAGCATGTTCCAGTCACATCCAGTCCAGATGTGTAGCCTTGTACACATGGATAAGTGGGCAGAAAGTATTGAAAATGTTGTGCAGAGTGTTTTGTAGCAGAATTAGAAACTTAAGATTCCTGATTCCTGGTTTCCTACTCCAGTTCAGTATAAGGCAACTGCTTTGACTTTACTACAAAAACTTTGCAACAAGCCCTTTTTCATGAAGTTATAAACATGGGAATTTTTTTGGAAGTTCCAAGCAAGGCATCTTCTCAATAGCATGAATCTCTACAGGCATGTGAGTGGTCTGGAGGAAAATTTCCTGGATAGGACTCTTCTCCATGTGGAATTATCAAATTGTAACCATAATGTTTATTCAGTGTCCTGTTAGTAGTGAATCTGAGATCGATAGATACCTCCAGATTCTTACCCTTAGTCCTTTGATTTATGCACTTGCACATTTACCACTCAACTGTACTTGTATTGGGATTGTCTTCTCGACTTAATGACTTCCTGATGATCTAATTAACCTCAGCCTGTTAGTGATGCCAGTATTTATTTGAGTAGAATATGAATTAATGAAAGTGTCCACCTGCATCTCACCTCTTTGGATAGCTGACTAAATCTGATTAACTTATTTGTAGTGCTGCACTCTGAAATACCACAGGAACTAATGTTTGTGTGAGGTTCTTTGTTTCCCCCCTTTTTTTTTTTTTTTTGCTTTTAAGCATTAATTGATTATGCAGTCCTAAGACAGTCTAATATTTTGCGAACTTGGGTCAATGCCACTGAGTAGATTAGGTCAAAATAGAAATAATAGCACATCAAAACAGTTTCAGACTTTCAAAGGCTGTTTTTGTTTAAGCACTTCCCAAAGCTTTGGAATTGAAAGTCCAGGTTTACAATGTGTGATGAGAGTGGAACTTCTCTGAAAAGCTTGGCATTTGCGCAGGGTGTGGGAGGCCAGTTTTGTCTCTTTTGTGTCCTCTGGATGAGTTCTTGAAATAGTTCCTACCCTAGATGGGGTATACTAGAACTGATTTATGTCAATTGTTGACATTATCTCTCTTTACCACTTATAAAGGAAATATGTGCTAAGCTAGGTGGAAAGCTTTACCATCGCTCAGTGGTTTAGGTGCTCTTTGAAGAGAGAGACCTGTGTTGGCAGCGTTTATTCCAATTATACCCCTTCAGAGACTGAACATAGAAACTGAAAGACAGAAAAGGGTGAGACATTAGGTCTGTTGGTTGCAAGAAAGCAGCGTGGCCTTGTCTTGGGAAGTGCTTACGTGGGGAATTTGAGGAATCTGCTTTTGTGTGTTGGAGAAACAGATAGTTCTGTCCTTGCTGCTTTTTTATGCAGTGTCACAAAAATTTGCTACTATCTCCTGATAGAGATAGGATGCTGGTGAAAATAGGTCTTTGCACCTATATTTATGCATTTCACACAAATGCATAGAATGCATAAATATATGCATAATGCTGAAAAGAAACACTGCCAGCACAATAGTTTGAGGTTCTGTCTCCTCCAATTGCCTGAAGTTAAATTTTGTTCAATTCCAGGAGAGTGAGAGAGGCTTGAGTCCTGGGTGGGAGATAGGAAAACAGACTTGCCATATCCTGGCAGAGCACATTAGCTAGGTTGGGTAGATCTTGACTGCAGTTGCTACTTCACCCTTCCCCTTATACCTCTCTGTTTTGCAGATATGTCCTTTCGGACACCTAACAGATGCAAAAAACCCCAAAGGAGCATTTTTGTTTTGTTTTTGCCTTAGGAATGCAGGAAGCACTGTTTCAGGATCTGAAAAATACAGTTTTGTGCCCAACTCCCTAATATGAGAGGGTTTCTCAGAAGATTTCTCTTAACGTTTCATATCAAGCTGGCACTATCTGGAGTTTACCTGCTGCTACATATTTAATTCATATGATGACATGAAATATTTATATTTAATAAATAGCTCATAAAATCTGTCTTCCCTCCTTTTTGTATTGAGAGCATCTCATGGCAATGTCGTGAATGTTGCACATCCAGGCAAGGACTGTGGCAATACTGGAGACATATATTTCAAATAATCACCATTCCTCTCTAGTAACTGGGGAGATGGGAACATGGTACAGTGGAGGACGCAGAGGGGGCAATGCCTAGTATACCTTTTCTAACCTTACAGACTGTTCTAAAACAGATGAATATAACATTTAGGCTGAGTATTGGTAGTATCTTTTCTAAGCACCAGATTTTTTTGAAGGGCTCTTGTATTCCTGACATTGCTGTGCCAGTTCATGGTACCTTCCTCAGCTCCTTCCTGTCTGATAGGGACTAGGTTAGGGAATTCATGCTGTTGCTGATTTTGGTGCTGTCCTTTTCCTTAATGAATCTCTTAAGGCAGTCTTAGATACTTATTTCAAATTTCATTTATATGAACTGATGAAATGTCCATGGAACTGGATGTTTGCTACATTAAGTAGTGAGTTTATGCATTCCTGTTTGTCTTATGTCTGCTGCTGTAATTGGCTTTATTTGGTTTTTTTTTCCCTGAATATTTTAAAATAATCCAATGATTTACATTTTTTCTGGATAGTCCAATTTTACGTTTCTGTGGCTGGTGATAGAGCTGGTAAATCAGGATTGATTTAATACTTGCCCCCTCTTTTGGTAAGAGAGACTATCCAAGTGCTCTATGCAGTGAAACCAAAATAAAAGAGGTAAAGAGGTTTCAAATAAAAGCAACATCAATCCTTCAGTTCCTTGTACCAGTGTGTAGAATTGGCACTCTGGGTTTCTTGTTGCACACTGTGGATTTAGGCTTGGAGGAAACCTTGCATCTTGAGCCAGTGACCACAGTTTTATGTGCATAAACAGTGCTGGATTTTACAATGTCCCACAAGAATTCTCTGTTCTGCTATCAGGCAGTCTCGAAACAAGCTGCCTACATGTGTGCCTTGCAAATAAGCCTCAAATCTGACCTAGAGGGAATACATCTGTGGGTGGATACACAGCCCAGGCTCTCCACCTCCTCAGAGCTCTGTGCCTCAGATGAGGCTGTTGGCAAAGTTGATAATGAATCCTGGTGATGGGGATGACTTTCTGTTTGGTGCAGAAGAACCCAGTTTTAATTGTTAGAAAAAACAAGTTACTTTTTTAGAGCTTGTCTTACGTTAGAAATAATCAGTTTCCTCATTCATGACTTAATATATTTGAAGATATTTTTCCATCCAGTGTTTTTTTGTGATCTGCTCTACTCTATAGGAGGCAGTGTAGAAGTATGGCCTTATGGCTAAAGGCAGTGTCACTTAAGAAAGTGAGGTTCTGCTGTTGGCTCTGCTGTCAGGCACGGACACAATTCTTTGTGATTTTTGTCCCATATTCTTCTTTTAGTTTAAGAACTTACAACTTCTATTCATAGCTAGTGTTGGTAGCTGTGGACTAAAGCCATGGATTAAGAGCCATAGGAAAGACAGGTTTCAATAGATTGAATTGAGCAGATCCTACCATTAACAGAGATGAGGAAGAGGGATCTCTGATATCCTTTTACTGAGTACTAAGGGTTGTGACCAAGTACCACAGAATTCTCTTGCCACGTAACACATTGGTTCTCACATTGAACAATGCTCACTCTGACTATGGGCTAGGGCTCCTCTTTCAGAAGTCTGTACTGTTTCATAGTTAGGAGGGTTTTTTTAGCTAGTGAACTTAAGACCTTTAATGAAACCTTGTTTTTAAAGAAGTAAAAAGATCTGGATATCAGTTTCATTCCCACTGTTGAGAAAGATTAACTTCTTGGATTCTTTTTTCTGCTTTGTTTAATGGCCTTGATCACATATACTTTCCTCTGGCCTGAAAAGCCTTAGGCAGTGCTTGACTTGTGATACAGTTGGCATTGTACCTTAAGGAGCCACAGGCATTGCCATTGCGTAGTGTTAAACTCTCCTCCATCATTTGCCAGAGCTAGGCTATCCTGTTCCTCCTGCACCTTGATTCTGGAACCTGTGTACATAATTTTGCAAGAAATAAGTAAGTTCTATTTAAATCCATGCAGCTTTGATCTGAGATTTGTCTTCAAACGAGTTTAACTCCAAGCAAAGTTCACTCACAATGTTATTTAGAGATTATGGATTCACCATGGTTTTCCAGATGCTTGCCTAAGTTTGTCATTAAATGTTATAAATGAGAATCTGAATGTGTGAAAGGCACAAAAAGTGTTTTGTGTTTCATACTGTGGTTCAACCCTAGCTGGCAACTAAACAGCACATAGCTGCTTGCTCACCCTCTCCTGTTGGGATGGGGAAGAGTCAGAGGGGTAGAAACTAGTAAACTCCTGAGCTGAGATAAAGACAGCTTACTGGAGAAAGCAAAGCAAGGAATTTATTCACTGATTCCGCTGGACAGGCAGGTGTTTAGCCATCCCCAGGCTCCATCACACATAACAGTTACTAGGGAAGACAAATGCCATCACTCTGAATATCTTCCCTTCCTCCTTCTTCCCACACCTGATATTCTGAGCATGACATCATATAGTATGGAATATGCCTTTGGTCACTTGAAGACAGCTGTTCTGGCTCTGTCCCCTCCCAGCTTCTTGTGTACCCCCAGTGTACTCCCTGGTGAGGCAGTGTGAGGCACAGAAAAGGCCTTGGCTCCGTGCAAGCACCGCTCAGCAATAACTAAAATATTC
>VZSE01002208.1:318487-397572 GCA_013398275.1 Promerops cafer | reverse complement strand
TCCTCTAGCGGCACACGCTCGCGCTCTCTCTTCCTCTGGCGGGGGGGACGGACAAAAAAGCCCTTCATCTCAGTGTCTCTCCACCCCTCCGTCCTGCAGGGGCTGGCCCAGTTCCATTCCCTTCCACCTTCTCTCTCTCTCTCCGGGGCTCCGGCCTACCTCAGCCTGGGCCTTCATGACTTCCCCTCCCACACCCAGCCTGTGGCCAGGCAGAGGAGATGTGCACTCTCCTGCAGCCAGAGCAGAAGAGAGAGAACTTTGGGAATTCTCTGCTTTTAACCCTGTGTGTTCTCAGAGGGGACTCATCTTCAGTGGTCACACCAGGTGTCAGTATTCAAATCTGACCACTGATTGGGTTGACTAAAACTTCCCAAAGAACTCACTTCCTTTCAAACCGAGACAATCCTCATTAACCCCCACCACCCTTCACTCACATCCTTTGGTATAATATGTAGATATCATTCCTTTAGTCAATGAACACTGGGTTCATTTAGTCCATGACTTAGGGGTTCCATCTCTTATAGGGAGCACTCAGGACAGGAGAGATGGTGTGGAGTTACTTGCGTGGAATTACTGGGCACCACAACCAGCTCAGGTCAGGTCACTGCTGCACTGGCACTGTTTATTGTAAGGCTTATTCTCTTCTGGTTCACATGGTTTCTGCTGTAGTAATTCCCATAACATGCAATTCAAATGCTGGGTTACAGCAATGTAAAGGCATTTCCATTATAATCTCTACCCCTTGTCCCTTTGGACCAGACCTTAGGGTTTAATAGTGAAGTGAACTTGACCCTGCTACAGCTTGGATTTATCCACAGACTGCAGTTCCTTAGGGTTGTACTTGCTCCAAGTGGAGCCTTATCTACGAGCCACAGTTCCTTCAGGGATATACCTGCTGTGGCGTGGACTTATCCATGGGCAGAGTTGCTTTGAGATGCACCTGTTCCAGCATGGCCTTTTATCCATTGGCCACAGTCCCTTCGGAGGTACACCTGCTGCAGCACAGACATAAACACAGCTACAGTACCTGCTCTGGCATGGGCTTATCTGCAGCCACGGGCATGCTGGAGTGTTCTGCTCTGGTGTGGACTCATCCACAGGTGACAGTCCCTTTGACTTGAGTTCACACTGGAATTCCAGCCTGTCCAGCACAGCAGTGATGCTCTGGTCATTTGCCAGCCCAGGCGCATCGCCACGGCTCTTATCAAAATGTTCCCAGGCACAGCAGAGTAAGGTGATAAGCAGCACAGCAGTACAGGAGGCAGTGAAAGCAGAAAGTAGCCAGTAATGAGCACCAGACCCTGACATACAGTAAGGTAAGCAAGCCTTGCAGGCACAGGGGCCTGCTGATTAATAGCCAAACAGCAATAACAGCTCTAAATTCCATCTAGCTCCTTCCAATCTAACCTGTTTTTATCTCCAAATGTTCAAACCCTAGGTTGGCAACCAAAAAGGATGGCTGTGGTTTAACTCCAGCTAGCAACGAGGCACCACACAGCCTCTTCCTCACTCTCACCCAGTGGAATGGGGAAGGGAATCAGCAGAAGTCAGAAAAAAGCATGGGGTGAGATAAAAGCTGTTAAACCAAAGGTTGTGCACACAAACAGAGCAAAATGAGGAATACATTCACCACTTCCCATGGGCTGGCAGTTGGTGTTCAGCCATCCCCAGGAAATTAGGGCTCCATCACACATAGTGGTTACTTGGGAAGACAACTGTCATCACTCTGAACATCCCCCTCTCCTTCTTCCCCCAGCTCTATATGCTCATCATGGCGCCGTATGATATGGAATAGCCCTTTGGATGGTTAGGATCAGCTGTCCTGACTGTATATTCCCAACTTTTTGTGTACCCCCAGCCTTCTTCACTGGCATGGTGGTACAAGAAGCAGAAAAGGCCTTGAGGCTGTGTAAGTAAGCACAGCTCAGCAACAACTAAAACATCCCTGTGTTATCAGCACTGTTTCCAACACAAATCCAAACTAGCTACTGTGAAGAAAATTAACTCTACCCCAGCCAAACTGAGCACATTTCATCATGATGCTTTCATGAAAAGCACCGTTGGTAAGCTACCATACAGACCCATCCATGTGTTATGTTGTTCTTTGGGAGGTGTTGGTCAAAATGGAACACCTTTCTAAGTCCTCATCTAGCTAGTTCTCAGGCCATAAAATTCAGTGGGACATTTGGAAGGGTGAGAGGAGATGCTCTTCCTGCTTGTAGTGTTTTTGTGTTTAATTGGATGGGCTGTGTCTTGCAGGCATAAGATGATCTTTGTGGTTGTTTATGGTTTTATAAATCTGCAGAATGATGGGGTTTGTGTTCTTTGGCTGCAGCTATACAGAGGAAGTCTGAATATTTAGTGGAATATTGAATACTGCTTAATTTTTCCATGTATGAACTTGGAGAAGGTGTTTTGATGGATTGGTTGGTTTGCTTCTTAAACTCTGTAGGGTCAGAGATCATGTGTCTGAAATGTTTTATACATCTTGTGTAGGTTTTAGGTAATTAATATTTCATGTTTGCCCCCAGATATGTGGTACCGGTTAAAACTCAATTAAGTGGTGATTATACAGAATGATGAATATTTCATTTATTTAATATGAAATAGGAAAAAAATATATTGCTGCCATGCTGGTTTAATTTCAAAAAACTTTGTCAAGATGAGCAAGATTGAAAACCTCCTTAGTGTCCTGAATTTATTCTGCTGAAATTTATTCTACTTGAATGCAAGTATTTCTTTGAGGACTTTAAAAAGTGGATTCTGTTGTCCTCCTTTTATAAGGATGTTTCTTCTTGCACCTTTATAAAAGCTTTTGCCTTGTTCACCTTCAGTTACAGACCAAAATATTGTTCTGTTCACACCATTTATTAATTGAGCTCTAGGTAATTGTATATTCAGAAATATGAGTGTCTGCAAGACTGAAAGAAATCAGATGGGTGAGACAAATGTCTGTCTGTGTCTGTACTCTGTCTTGGCTGGTGGCAGGTGCTGTGCCAGGAAAGTCCACAAGGCTGCCCACTGTCTGAGGTCCATTCCTTTCATGCCTCCCCAACATATGGACCACTTGGATCAGAGACATTAGGGTGTAGCTCCCTTTTTATTGGGTTTAATTATTGGTTTGGATCTGTCTTCTGTGGATTTGTCGAGTTCCTTTTGAATCTGTCATCTTCTGCAGTTTCCTACGGCAACAGATTGCAGATTTTGTCTGTGTGCTGTGTAAAAAAGTATTTCTTAAATGAATTTCCTGCTAGGGAAAGGGACACTCATTGAAACTATTGTTACAGGGCTTGGCAAATAATAGTTCTGTACTTGGCCTCATTCAGCTGTGCATTCAACCTTGCTCTTCCTCATCACCCAGGCATCTGTTTTCCAAGCTGAAGGCTCCCAAACCTTTTAAACCCTTCTTCAAAGGCAGCTGCTCCATCTGATTATTCATCGTAGTTTTCCCTCGCTGTATGTCTGATTTCTAGCTACAAGCACTTCTTGGAAAGCAGAAATAAGGACTTAAAGGTGCACTTTAAAATAGGGGAGAAACTGGTCACTAGTATCTGCTGAAAATTTTGGATTCACCTCCTGTGTGGAAAAAGAGCTCAAACTGATCTATAAAATACAGCTAATATTAATTTCTAAGCTTTTAAGGAACTGTAATAAAGTAAGTCATTGGTTTGAGTTGGATTCCAGTAGTGTTACTGACTTTTAGTTGCCCTTATTCTGCAAGGGGTTATTAGTGGAGTAAAGGACTTTTCAACCCAGCAATCTAAAGAGCATGAAACCTACCAGAAGAGCACATTTTGACTCATGCCTCCTGAAGCTTCACTGCTTTTGATGGGACTGGCTGAGGGGGAAATTATGATGTGCTCATCTCTTTTGAGAGAAACTAGTCTAGTTGAATTTTCAAAATTCAGTGCTCAGAGGCTTGCTGGAGTGTACCTGTAGGAGGAGATGGACAGATTTTAGCCTGAAGGAGTGTGGATAAGTGCAGCTGTCAGAAGACAGTTGGAATACACATCCTGCCTCTGCAGCCAACGCTCAGCTCCCTTCTGCGGCATGAGCATAAAGGCTGCTCATCATCACAACTGGCTCTTTAGAGCTGTATTACATAATGGAAGTTTTATTACGTGGTTTGTAGTTATTATTTAGGGTTAAGTTTTGTTTTGATTAGCGGTCCTGCTACTGCTGTGGTGGTGTCTTCCAGTGGTGTACCAAACAGCATGGCCAATACCTGTTCTGGGTCCTCTTCCAGTGAGCTGAGTAGTTTTTCATATAAGAGGCTGAGTTTTGTATCCTATGAAACTTTGTTGTAGACAAAGGAGAGAAAGTAGAATTTGTTTCATTATGTTTGAGGTGTAGGAGTTTGGGGGGAGTCAGGATGGGATCTTCTTTTCTATCTTTTAGCCTGTGTTGTTGAGGGAGTACGATTTGATACTTGGTGCCTGTTGGATTTTCTGAGCCACTGATGCCTTTATGGTATAGCACAAACATCTGCTAGTGCCACAGCTGGGCTAAGAGATGGCAAAGGCTGCCATGCCAAGACATAGGCCACGACATGAAGCTGGAACTTCCAGGCTGTTGGGGTCTCTTAATTGTGCTTTGCTGTTTTTGACTACTTGTGGATGTACATGGAGAGTCACAGATTAATGGAAAATCCTAAAGACACATTCTACTCTGCATTTTACCTTCCTTATCTAACCCTGTCATCGCAGCAGTGCCACTGTGGTCACAGTGGTGAGATGCAGGGGGAACTGAAAATTGTCTGCAGATTGTTAGCATTCATATCCATGTCATTTTCATCCATTTCAGTATAGCTATAAAAAAAGAAAATTGATCCTTTTGAACATTCATTTGGTTGCCTGGACTCGAACTGCTGGTGGAGGAACTGGATTAAATGCGTTGTTCTGTGTTGTAGCAGTCAGATTACATAGTTGGGCTGTTAAAAACTAATGCTTGAGTGTGTCTTACATTAAATGCTGCAAGTCGAAGTTCAACTGCTAGGGATCTTACCTGGTGGGTTGGTTGCTTTTTTATTCAGGTGAGCTCCAGGTGAGGGCCTATAGTAACTGTAAGTTTGTTGACCAACATAGAGGTTTTTTGATAAGCCATATGCCTGTGATTTTAATGTTCCTCATGGAAAACCATAAGGACTTTGGGTGCTGCTTTCTCAGAGACATGTTGCTTCTCCGATTTGCCCTTTCTTTTTCAATTCAAATGCATGCAGCCTGGTTCACATAGGTCTTTGTACATTTCAGTGTTCCTACATTTTGCTGATGTATGGCTAGTCATATTTTTTTTTTGAGAAGGGCAATTTTAAGCGCATCTGATACTTAAGAGTCAGGGATCTGCGCTTTCTGTGTCATGTAAATGAAGAGTGCCTTAATGCTATTCCTTAGACCTGAGCTAGTTGAATGAATGGCATGTGAAATTCAAGCACAGTAATCTTGGTTCAGTCACAGCTCTGAATTCTTCTGAGAATTTGAACCATTGGTACACTTACTCTTTTTGGTTTTTTATGACTGGAAAATAGTATTATACCACCAACTCTTTTCTTAGTTCCTAGGTCTCTTCAAAATTGTTCTACAAATTCAAGAATGTCACTTAATAGAGCTTAAAAAAAAGAAGAGGAGAAATTATTATGTGACAGCCTAATGCTGAAATAAAGTTCTGTTTACGTGGGGGCAGAAAAATCAAGTTGCAAACTTGTGGATGGAAAGTAAAAAGAAAAAAAATTAAAAATAAAATTTGCTATTCTTGTAGGAATGTGAGCAGTGACTTGTTGAGAATGAAATCCAAAATAAAAATATTCGTAGGCTTGCAAGGCTGATGCAGTTACTGTGAGTACATGGTATTTCTTGACTCTAGACTCTAAGGAAGACTTGCAGAAACACGGGGATATGAATAGTAATGTTTAATTTGGTTGTTTGCAAAAGAAACTGGTGTGAGATTCCTTGATACATGTGATGGCTTCCTTGATGTTTATGATGCTACAAGACGGTCTTGCTTTGCTCCTGCTTGGATGAATACAAAAATAGGTAGTGAGAATAAGACTTTTTGTATCTGTGTACTATTGTCCTGCTCCTAGTGTTTTCTTCCTAAATCCAACCTAGCCTTCAAATAAATCTGTGAAATTCTTGATAAGCCTCCTTCGTCCTGCCTTCTTCCCAAACACTGGGAAAGGCTTCCAGTAAACACCTGCAGTTTCCTCCCTTGTTTATCTGCAGGTCCTGCCGTGGACTCTATGCATGAATGCAAAACGTGGCAGCATTTAAGTGGCTGTATCAAGACCAGTTGCTGTCAGGACAAGAAATACTGCTTCATTGCTTGCTTTTACCCTCTCTTTGCATCTTGCTTTCTGTTGTGTCTTTTTTTTTTTATACTTTGATAGTCCCTATTCCCTTTTTGTGTAGTGATTGTGCAGCCATGTCCCGGTTCCTGATACGGGCTTCTGGATGCAGCCAATGATAAATGTGCAATAGTAGTCATCCTGGCATACTTTCTATCAAACTCTACTTCTGGTGAATTTATTTCCCTTTCATTTTTTTTTTCTGTGGTGCTAAGTACAGCAAGCAGCTGTCTACCAGCAGAAACTCTGGAGAACCAACTTTCCCACTGTTGATTTTTCCTTCAGTCCATATGGATTTCTCCTTTAGGGTGAGGGGCAGGTGTACTTTGCCTGCTCAGTTGTGTAACACACCACTGGTTGCTTTTCTGCCCTGAACTCATAATAAAGTAACCTAAATGATTATAAAAGCTTTAGTATCAGCTCCATTTCACTTTAATAGACCAATAAAAGCAACCAGTGTGCAAGCTGCTGGCTCCAGTACTCCTGCATAAACCATTAGCAAAACAATATTACTGGCTCTTGACAAAGGAAAACGGCAGTGACAAATCCAAGAATTCGCTCTGAAAAGAAGTCAACCAAGTGCCAGTGAATCCAGAGACCCACTCATATGCACACTGGCTGCTGTGAGCTCTTTGTTTGAGGTTGAGAAGTCGGCACTTTCTCATAATTTGTTTTACATTCTGGCTTTGTCTTCTGTAAACATCCTTTGCAGTGTTTCCAGCAATGCTGGCAGCTGCCTAGGCACCAGAGGAGCTTTCCCAGTTAGCTTGCATGCACAGAGATCTGACGGGTTTTGCATTTTATGCATGAGACTGGCTCATCTGGCCGCCTCCTATGCTCTCGCCCTGCAATGCTAGCAGGTTGTGTATTTGCAGCACTACACCTCATGTGCCAGGTACAGTGTGTTGGCTTTGAAGAGCAGGGCTCTCCCCACAGGGTCCAAAGGAGCCTCAGGATGTCTCTGCTAGAATGCCTGTGGTTACCTCACTGGTTATGGGGTGTGGGAAAAGGAGCATCTCATGGGACCCAGCACATGGAGCCTTCTGTACTGGGCAGCAGCAGCAACAATCCTGTTTCCCTAAGGTTTGTTAAGTGTGCCTTGAAGGATGCCTGTACAGTTACTGTGTAGTTCAAAGTATGCAGAATCTGTAAAACTACCTGCCAACCCTCAACAGATAAAAACTAGTACCATCTGCTTATATATTATCCTCTAGTGTTTTGCTGTGTCAGATAAACAAAAGCACTGCTCACGTTTGGGTACCTGCATGGACAGACAGTGGTCTGGTTTCAGACATAGCTGCCTGTGAGGGTGGCTGAACCCTGCTACTTTCTGTTGAATAGTAAACCTCACAGATGGGCAGGTCAGAAGACCTCTGCTCTGCTGACACCCTTTTTCTGGGTGCTTTATGTTTAGACTTTGCCTGAGACCTCTGCAAAAACAATACAAGATTCTGAGAGCTTTGGTCCCCTCTTTGCAGTCTCTTCCTTTGTTTTCCTTCTTCAAAGCTGAAAACAAAATCCCCACCTTTTTAATTTGACTTGCTGAATTTGAAGATGTCATGATCATTCTTTTCCAGGAAAAGCTCTCAGCACTTCAAACTTTCCTAAGGTGTACACTGAGTATGGGTGCTCCTCAAAATGTCTGGTCAACTGAAGCAATTTTAAAATGTAGTATCAGCTAGAACAAGACAGATGCTGGAAGAGGGATGTAGGTGGCCTCAGGGACAGTGAGACGATAGGAGAGAGGATTAAATTTTTCTAAAACAGAGCTTGGAAAAGTTTAATGTCTCCCTGTTATGTGCTATGTTCCGGTAGTTGTGCATTAAGTCTAATGAGGAAACTGAGGCTTCTTTCTGAGCATTTAATAAGTTCATATGGACTTTTCCTCTCCATCTCTTTGCTTCTGCAGAAGTGGGTGAACACCTTTCCTGCATGTCCAGATCTTGTTTCTCTCTTAGGATTTATTTCACTGTCCCTGCAGCACATCTCCCAGTCATCAAGATGGATGTGGTTGCATGTATGCATTTTTTAAATTTAATTATTCTTTGATTCATTTGTGTTCATCAGTGTCATTGGCAGCAATCTGAGAGTTCACAATCTGGTGTGCTGGCATCATGTGCTTCTCTTCTTGCTTCTTTTCATGGATCTTTGTCTTTCTTCAAAGCTATTATCCTTTGAAGAATGTTTATCCTGTTGTTTCCAGTCTCCTGATACCTGTTCTGGTTTAAAGCAAATGTTCCTAACCCATTAGGAATGGTTTTACTGTGACACCTAGGCTTAAATTTGCAGAGCTGATCTGAAATAGAGCAAGAATTTCCAAATGATCATCCTTAGTCTCTTAGTGCATTGTGGGTTTCTTATTTTTAGTAATCTTTGCCATTTAGTTGTCAGTCTCACATTAGTAATCTTCCTTTCTACTGCCAAGATCAGCTGCTGGAGTCAAGGGGTTACGATTGCTTTAATGGAACTTTGTAGTCTGATGGTTGCAGACAAAAAAGTTTGATATTTCATTCTCTTTGAACATAGTTTTAGAAAGTCAACACAAAAACATGTAAAGGATTTCAACAGTATATCACTGCATAGCCCTGCTGATTTCAGTTTCAAAGTGAAGAATTCCTCCTGATGATGTTTTCTTTCTTTTCTTTTTGTTTAAATGGACATTGTACTGCTCTAAGAGCAGTCCATGTGGATGTGCTTGGAATAAGTCGTGGAGTCATTCTGGATGTAGGGTTTCATTTTGGCTTTTCCCCTGCAAAATACACAGTGAGGCATATTTTCTTTCCTGTTTTTTTCCTACCACTTCTACTACTCAAAAGAAAACACAGTTAGCCCTTTGAGAGTTACCTGATGATGTAGTTGCAAGCCCTGAAATCTCACTGAAAGCTTCTGCCTGGACTACGCTTGAAGTGCAAAGAATATCCTCTGGTCCCTAAGTTTCCAAACTGTCATACAAGCACTACTTGTGTGTGTTCAGATTGGTGTAATGCCAGCTAAATTCTCCTTCCAAACCCTCTGTACTAAGTGGTTTGTTGGGGCTCAGGGATGACAGGGTCTTGTTTCACCCATTCCACACATCACTTTCATGTTGCAGTACGTGCATGAGTATTGCTGTGGTGCCAGGTGTGTCATTCTCTGGTTCTGGACTGTTGCCTCAGTTTCCCTTGTTTCTCTAATTTTATCTAGTTCTGCAATTTCTCTGTGGCCAGGTAGATGCTCACTCTGTTGGTAGCTTTAAGACTAGATTTAAAAGCTGAATAAAATTACTTCTGTGATCTAGTTTCTTTCTTTATAGAGAAAATGAAATATGTCAGGAAGCTGATACCTTTTCAGAGAATATACAGTGAATGATCCCTATCAGGGACCTCTGAGTAGCAGCCACTCCTGCTTCAAACAGTGAAGGCTCTGTCTTTTATGACTGGGGACTATATCCTGGCAGGTCTGTACCTGGCTGGATAGGTGCCTGTACGCCTTGATACATTTACTGTCCTGTGACGTGACCTATTATGTGCAAATATCATCTGTCACAGGAACAGCCATACGTGCAGGGACTGAGCTATGGACAGCCAGAGCAAGTATTTAATGTGAATATCGAGTTAACTGTGTTTCTGCTGTCTCTGTAGACACCAGAGGGATATGGCTTTGCTTTGTTAAACAGCAGGGGGAAGGGATCAGGAAGGACACCTTCTATGTGCAGGATGAAGTCAGGGAGAGCTCAAAAGCCTGGAGAACAACTGCACACCAAGCTCTCTCCAACAGGTTCTCCATAGCTCTCACCATTGCTTTGTCCCTTTGCAGAAGACTCCACCAAATCCAGCTGGTTGCTCGTCTCCCCCCACTGGGCTGAGGACAGGAGCACAGTGCTGTTGGTCCTGGGTGCCTGCTCTGCCTGCCTTTAGGCACTCAGGAGCGATGGCTTTGCCACATCTGTGCTGTCAATTGCCTTTTTAAACAGGATTTAAGCTAATCCCGTTCTTCACCTGCAGGAAGGCATGGGGCTATGTGTGAAACTATTATTTATGTCTGCTTTTCAACCCAACCAGGCCATTTTCTTCCCCACTTCAGTCACATTTGCTGGGCAGTTTATTTTTATAGAGCTATCTGAACCTGAGTCTCTGATCTGTTGAGTGTTGGATTGAGCCTTTGCTTTTGCGATTGTTGGGCCAAGGCTGGATTGTTGAGGCCTTTTTTTTTCCTCCCTTGAGTAGATTAAAACTGTATCTGAGCATAATAGAGGGTTCTTGGCAATGTTACAAGCTTTGATTTACTTTAAAATTTCTTTTTTCCCCTCTTTAAAACTGTTACTTACCATGTTTTAAATTTTGCTGTCAGTGGGCCCTTAACAAGAGGAGAATAATTTTTTTTTTCACTAGATGTTAACCCCTAAATACTCTGGCTTTATGACCTCTAACTGTGCCTTTATGCATGGGAATGAGGCAAATGAAGCCCAGCAAAGATGTATTTCCTCTGTATTTCCAGGAATAATCAGCTGTTTCTCAATTTCCTTGTCACTTCTGAGCCTTTGAATTTTACTCCTATACATAAAGTCTTAATTTTTCTTTTGTACTTCATTGCTTCTTATGACTGTTGTGTGTGAATTTGTAAGCATTGTCTCTTTGCTAATTCTCTTCAGTCTGGTTTGTGAGTGGGTATGCAGGAGAAGATGCTTAGCAACTGAAGGCAGAGCTTCAAGAGGTGTAACTAAGAAAGCATTTCTGCTGCATCTGACTTCAGTGTTTCAAAAGTGGTTTCAGTATTTAGATTCTCGTTGCCAAGCTTAAGAGGCATGTTTTGTGTCATTCCTTTTTTTCCACAAATGCCAAGTACTTTATTGCTTTGTTCTGTATGAAATTTGGGAAATCCGCTCATCCAGGCTATAGACAAGTTGGTTTATTCAGGGAGATAAGTGAGCAAAACTTCCCTGTGTAAATCATTTCACACCAGAAACACCCTATACTTAAAATAGAAAAATCAGCTCTTCAGCTGTAAAAATGTTCTTCACTTCATGAATTTTTATTAGGCACATTTTTTTTTCCTGCTAAACATGCTAGTAAGTCTGCAAGCCTGGTCTATCCAGCTGGGGAGTCAACTAATAGCATTAAATGAGAAACAAAAAGCTGGAGAAAATGTTTGGTGTGGACATCCAGTGGTTTACATCATGTTGTCCTCCTTCCATTTCTCTACTTGCTGTAGTCGTTGACTTGCCTTTGGCATTCACATGAGTTAAAATATCTGCCTGCTGCTCAGATAGCCTTGTGCCAGGACTGAAACTGGAGCATATTGTTCCATCATTAAACGGGCAACGTTGAATACTTTGGAAATTAACAACAGCTGCAAGTTCTTCAGCTATTTTTATTTGTACTGTGGCTCTAATTTTTCTAGTGTGTTTGTGCTGAAGTCAGAAGAGGAAAGGAAAATAGATCCCCCAAGAGGCTGATTTTTTGTTTTTAATTAAAAAAAAAGGCCCTGCCTAACAAAAGCATCCATAAAACAAACAGTACCAAGGGTTGCCTAGCAGTTTACTCGGAGTTGTGTGGGCCCCTTAGTGTGGTTGCTGGTATGAATTTTTGAGGACTTCAGTGGCACCTTAGTGCATAGTGAGGTAATTGGTACTTTCCACAGGCAGCCCTCTCCTTTAAAAGTCCTGCTACTAGTAAAATCTGTCTTAGCCTTTTGTAATGATTGCTGGCAGCAAACAATTTTCCATTTTATTTATTTTTTATGCTCCTAGTCAGAGATATAAGCCTCAATCCTCAACAGTCACTCCATTTGGTGGTCTTTGGATGAGGCCCTAAAGTCAAGCTAGGAAAGCTTTAGAGGACGATTGTTAAACAGGATTTCTTAAGTATCCTTCAGGAGTCCAGTGGCTTGAATTTCTTCCCATAAGTCTCATGATCATGTGTCAGGAATGACAAGGCAGAGCCTTATCCTTTCTGAAAGTTCAAGAAGATGCTCATTAGAGCAACTGTAGGAATCAGGCATAAGTGCATTGTTTCTTTATTTGAAAAGCAATTTAGCAAGAATGTGTTTTTTCTTGTTAACTGAAGAGAGGTGGTCCAATTCTTTGGTCTGCTTAAGTCTGTGACCTAACTCATGGGCAGAGATGTTTTCGTTGTGCTGGACATCACTTTAGAAAACTGCATACCACTATGGTAATTTATAGGCATTCCTTTAAAAGTGTTGAATTGGGTTGGTATATTTCTGGATTTGAGTGGAAATTAATAAAGGCGATATTCATATTGAATAACTTAAAATTTTAGGGGAAAGCTAAACCTGTTCCCCCTAAGACAGGTGCACTGTGAATAGAAAGAAGAGTCTTCTTTGTATATGGAGCCCTATTGACATATTTGAAGGACTGATCCTTTATTCAGTGTCTGGTGTCTGATTTGGGAGTCTCTAAACTGCTGAAAATTTCTGCTACTTTAGATGAACGTGGCTTTATTGACATGGGTTAGCACCCTTGCATTTAAGCTATTAGAAGTTTTCATCTTCTCATTGAAAAAGAACGATAGCAAGCGTGAGCCAAAGGCAAGCAGCCTCTCAATGGTGAGGTGCCAGGCTTTTTCTTTCCCGAATTAGCGGCTAAGCACACTACACAAAAAAGGATTTATTTTTTTGCCTCGCACTGTGGGAAGATGATAAAAAGATTTCTGCCCTGGGCTCACACAAGGAGCTGTAGCTAATTCATGCTTTTGTGTCAGAAAGGGCTCATGGTACAAAACTTGGTTGTAGGTGAAAAATTGGAACTGCTGCCTTGCATGGAGGAGAGGTGCACCAGGTATCTGTCTGTAGTATAAAAATGACAAAGCCAGTGGAGTTGTCCCTTCATCAGTACCTTTGCAAGATGCTGTCATTCCTATATAGTGGCCAGTAACTCAGAGACTACCTCTGTGATTTCTTTGGCTGCCACCCTGTTGGTTTCTATCCACTGAAGCCTATTGGGAAACATGCTGGGAAGAAGGCTTGGCTTTGGCTCAGAGTCAGTGCCATTTATTCCATTTAGCCCTAGGTTTTTTTCCACTTCATACTTTTCTGGTTTTCTTGGGCATGTCATTGTCTTCCTCGCTTCTCTGCCCTGCTGCTCCTATTCTTTCTTTCTTTCTCTCATCCACGAGTTTGCATTTGTAGTTACAGTATAAAGGGTCCTTTGCCTGAGCAGAGTTGCCCTGGAGAAATGTAGGAGCATTAGTGCCTTTGTACTGCAGTGCTGTTTTCCCTCTGAGATGAACCCAGCACTTGGAAGAGCAGCTGGCAGGCCTGTGAGAAGAGGGGCAGCAAGCCAAGCCATATCCTGTGAAAGCAGAAGCAATGCCCTTGAAATCTCTGGAATTGCCTACTACATGCACAGGGATTAAATTTTCTCCGAAAGTTCAGTTTATGCAACATTAACAACACTGACCAAAATATGCAAGTGTGTCTGTGCTTGTCTCTGAGCTCTTGGTGCTATTTCCATCTCTTAGTGTGGGCAGGCACTATTAAAATCCTCAGCACTTTCAGTCTAGTTGAATAATTTTCTAGCTGCTAGGTTTATAAATTAAACATTTATGGCCATATCTCATGCTATTATCCATCCATAGCAATACCTCCAGGCAAGGATCTTGAGCTTTTTTGGAGTGTAGGCCGTGTGTTGAAGAAGAGCGAATGTTTCATTTATGCCTCATCTTACTCTTGCACTTCTCAGTTGCAGAACATCCCTGAGGTAACCTCGGATATTTCTTGGGAGAAAAAACCTTAGTAAGAAGATTTTTGATGTCTGTGTTGTCTGTGTCAAAGGAAAGAGCAGAGTTCACTGCAACATCCCAGAATTTTTTATGTCTTTCCAAGTAACCTCCCAACACCCAAATACGATCTATCATCTGCAAGCTGGAAAATAGAAGAACATCACATGAGCCCCAGACCACAAGGGTCCAGCAGTGATAACTAGGACATTTACATTTTAACTGTTTTTAATGGAAGCTGAAAGCTTGATGGTGTCCCTGAAAAATCTGTGAATAGGGACGAATGTTTGAACAAGGGACATGCACTGATTAACAGTAAGAGGAGGCATGTAAAAAGCTACCCACATCCTGCATGTCCTTCATCAAGTTGTGAAGTGAGTGGTTTGGGGGGTGAAAGGAAGTGTGAGCCAAGTTGTGGCTTCTACAACCAAAGAGGTTGTGCAAAATTGTCTTTCTAAACAGTCATCTTAAGAATATATTTTTTCTCCTTCCAGGAAGCTATTTTGAGTGTGATAAAACTCAGGTGATAACTCAAAGCAAGGAAATTATCCATTTAGAAAAATGCCAAAACTCACGTGCTTTTGGTTTAAATGAAGCGATTTGTCACATTCTTAGTGGTTTATGTTGAAATTGGACAGTCTGGGACATTGTAGATTATTGTTTAGGTACATTCAGGCTCCTAATAAAAGAAAAGCAAATATTAAGGTCTTCGGTAGGCAGTTACTTCATTTGGAAAAATGCTTTGCCATCAGTAGCCATTGTTACTTGCCTGAAAAGGTTGTCTCTTTATTTGCTATTCTCGTCCTTTAACAGGAAATACTCCAAGGACAAATGCTTAGTATTTCTTCCTGCTCAAATAAGTAGTTCTGAGGTACAGCTGTTAGATTTGTCTCACTGGAATTTAGTAATCATATGCTATTGCTATGGCAGTGTACTGGACTGTCTGAATAGGAATCGGTTTAGGCTCTTACTTTAAATTAAAAGGCATTGATGTTTCAGTCTACCTGGTGAGTGTCTGCCTGAAAGCCACAACACAGCATCTCCCTAAAAGCTTGAATTGACTTGTTAAAAAAATACAAATTACATCCAGTCAACTCTTTTGCTGTTTCTTCCTGTGAGGAGAGTTTTGGCTTGAGACAGAAATGTGCTTGCTGCCGATGAGTGGGAACTTTAATAGACTGTGTGCAAGAATAGAAAAATGTGGTTATTAGCCTAGATGAACCCAAGCCCATAAACTCTTCCCAGTGTTCCTGTAACTGAGTCCCAGAGCAAATGGGTTTCTGGACTGCGATACGGAGATGATTGTATGACAGCCCTGTTTGATGAGCCAGCCTTGCAGACCAGACCATGCCTGCCTTTGCTGTGTTACCATCTGAGTTTCAGCATTTACTTCAAGGCAGTTAGTCTAATGTAGCTGGAACGAATGAACTAAAGTTTCCTTTAGAACTGTTTCTCCAGTCCCAGTGTGGTCATTAAACCAGATTGGACCTATACCATCAATTATACATAGGTGCTTTTGCCTTGAGAGACTGAGTGGCCTTGTGAGGATGTGAAGGACATGGTAATGATGGCTGTTAATGTAAGTGTGTAGGTAATAATTGACTTCACTGTTAAGCAGGTGGGAGTTGACCAAGTATGAGGCTTCCCCCAACAAGGCATTCAAGTAGATGCCTCTCCTCAAAGAAGTACCTGGATACTCACTTGCCAGGGTTTTTTAGAAACTGCTTTTCAAATACCAGAATGTTTCCAAGGTAACCTCTTTAATCTCCACTGTGTTCAAATGCTTACTAATTTAATATACACGTGACATGTGTAATCTGATTTAAAGTTCACAGATGCTCCTAAAAACAATCTACCACTAAATGCGGTGGTGTTCTAGAATAACCTCTTCAAGGTGAGAACTTGCCTTGGCATTTCTTACCTTCCAGGTAACAGGAACAGCAGTTAGGTAATATTTCATTATTATTGATTTCTTTTGTTCCCTGCATCACTGGGTGTGTGATTGCTCATGGACTCTGCATCTTTTTTTTTTTCTTTTTTTGAGACTGAGGATTTGGTATCTTCAGTGTTACAGATGTTTTCAGGACTTCTAAGCACATTTTGATCCAGTATTTGCAGTTTTGGAATAAATACCTCAGAAAAGTGAAAAGATAGGAGTCTTAGCTGAATAAAATAAATGTTTTATTTTCCAATAACACCTCATAAGAAGGATCTGAGGAAGGTGTGCATCCCCAGATTAAATGTCAAGAATGAGAAATAAGGGTATTAGGGAGGGGAGCAAGATTTGCTGTGATTATGCAGCTGCACTCTGTCCTCTCAGCTCACGCTGTCTTTTTCTGTGGAACAAATGAGCACGTGGGGGCTGCATAACATCAACAGAGCCTGGGAACTCTCAAAGCAGCTGCCCTATGTCCTAGGAACCATCTGAGAAATCTATTTTCCTGCAGCCTTTGAAGGGCTGTCATAACTTAACTAACCAGCATCTGTAGTGCAGTGCTTTTAAGTGCCTCGATCTTGTCTGCACCGCAGATGACTAAGAAAATTGAGTCTAAATTCATCTTCTTTTGCTCAGTCTTTGCTTTGGTTTTATTAGTTTGGTAGATGAAAGACAACCCCTGAGGATTTAAGTACTAGGTAATTTAAAGGCTGTTTTCATTCTTGGGATGGTAAAGTGGAAGAATGAAATGCATGTAGGAAACAGGAAATTTGCCTGTTCAGCATGGACTGGCGTAGTTTTAGATAAAAAGTGGGGAAACCTAAAACTAGACTTTGCCCCTAATAGTACCCTAAATAACATCAATTCCTGCCAGCAGGAAGTGCCCACTCAGGGTCGAGGCTGGAGATGAACCAAGCTTCCAATTCTTAGTCAAAAGCTGGTTTGGTGTCTGTGTTCATGGTGTTCATTAGAGGCATAAAAGTAAAAACATGGTATCACCAAATCATTTTATATGAGAAATGTCATTTAGGTTTGTTTCATTTTAAAAGAGACTGAGGGTGGAAATAGTGATGGCCTCACTCTTGGCATGGTCTTCCTTTCAATTCCTGACAAGGGATCCCTTCCTCCCATGCACCCTACTTTATGGATTGTTTTATGATGTGACTCCTTCGTGTAGTTAAAGAATGCAAATAATAGTACCCTTGGTTTTACTTCTCATGCATATATAAAAGGTAAAAGAGTAATTGCAGAAGGTAAATTCACTTTTGGAGCTGTGGAACCTGCCCAGTACCATTTGGAATGGATCAACCTCTGCACATGGAGTTGTGAAAATGTTACATCTGTTTCCTAGCAGTTGGAACAAAAAAAAGTCTGCCACTACCCTCTTGAAGCTGCAGAGACTCCAGTGGAATGCTGAGTCTGTTTTGCTTTTTTTGCGTGAAAATGCCTTCAGTATGCAGCATGGCTCATGCTTTCTTGCAGGTCTAACATTAGACCTTTCAGTGTAAGGTCAGTTCCACCAGGAAGGTTTAAATGACCCACTCCCCGGCTTTTATGGTTGTGCAATTATTGCTGCATTTATGGGTGTAGAAATTAAAGAAAGAAGGTAAAGCAACTCCTAAACTCCTCTGATCCCAAGGCTGTCTTGGTACTTTGTAAGCATCTGGTTTGACATTCTGATGTAGAACTGAGCTGGCTATTTCACATAACTATGACAACTATCATAACTATGCATTCCAAACAGTTTGAAAAAGATTGAGTACAGCTGTTCCGTCCAAGGCAGTCTGATGGTGATTTGGGTCGATGTGAAGTTGGATATGAGTCAACAGCATGCCCTGGAAGCCAAAAGGGCCAGCTGTGTCCTGGATGCATCAAGCATAGCATCACCAGCCGGTCCAGGGAAGCTGGTCCAGTGTCCTGCTCTACACTGCTCTGGTGTGGCTCCACCTGGAGTCATGTGCAGTTTTGGATGCCACAATGTTAGAAGAACATACAATTATTGGAGAGCGTCAAGAGGAGGGTGACTGAGGTGGTGAAAGACCTTGAGGGCAAGACTTAATGAGAGGCAACTGGGATAACTCGTTTTGTGGAGTGTGGAGAAAAGAAGGCTAAGGGGTGATCTCATTGAAGTCTATAGCTTCCTCAAGAGGGGTAGTGGATGGGGAGGTGCTAATCTCTCTCTGGTGACCAGCAGTAATACATGAGGGGATGGAATGAAGTTGCATTGGCAGAATTTCAGACTGGACACTAGGAAAAGGTTCTTCATGGAGAAGATCACTGGAACAGCCTTTCCAGGGAAGTGGTCGTGGCACCAAGCCTGTCAGAGTTTACAGAGCATCTGGATGATGCTCTTAGCCATGGTGTAATGTTAAGTAGTCCTGTGAAGAACAGGGACCTGGACTGGATGATTTTTATGGGGCCCTTCCAAGTTGCAGTATTCTGTGATTCTGTGGTAGTTGTGCTTATTAATTTCTCATATTAGTGCTTACACATGCGAAGAGATAATTAGTAGGTGTGGCTACTGTTAGCAGGTGTACGTGAGAACGGAGAGATAACTGAGAGCTGTGTGAGGTGGTGCGTGTGGATGAGGTTTTGTATAGATGATTCATTGCCCCAGTCGGGCTTTGGGGAAGGTGCAGCAGCACCGGGCCGCTGTGGGGAGGGAGGACGCTGTCCGCGGTGCTGAGTGCCGGCCCCGCGCCCTCCCTGTCGTGGGCTCTGAAAAATAAGGGTGCCTTGCTTTGCCTTTTATTTCTTCCTTTTTTCCTCCCGTGGATATGGATGAAGGAATTATATCCAATTGAAATGGTATTGTTCTGGGACTGAAGTGCATTTGCAATTTGCTGCATAATGGCCAAAAAAAAAAAAAGAAATTTAAACAAATAAATGAGTCAGGTTCCTGAAATGAAATGGCACACAAGGGATATTTGTATTTCCTCTGTGGGAAAGTTAATAGCTCTAAATGTAAAATAATGCTTTGTGATGGGAAGCTATCTAATGCTAAACCCACATTAATTCTAAATAAAAATATGATAATTAATACATGTGCTCTGAACAGCACAAGAAATAATAAGGATTAGAGGCTTGTGCTGAAATTTTTTACTGTTGCAAAACACACACTGATTACTTCAAGGTGGAAAAGTTGTTTCTTTTATGAATCCTATTATTAGAAATATTCCCTTCTTTCTTAGAGAACAGACAAAAAGCTTAACCAAAACCAATTGTCTCAACCAAAAAGTTTTAACCAAAACCATTTAATTATCTTGCGAAATACATGAAAATCATTATTTACACTGTGAGTTACATGACTTTGTAATCTTGGTGTTGGTGAAAGAGATGTATAGCCAAAATAGTATTTGTTCTGTTTAGTGTTAAATGGGAGGGAAAGCTCGATAAAGGATTGGCATCCTTTTATACAAGAGCTTCCTGCTGTGTTCTCATTACTTCATTAAATAAAAATACCTTAACATAGTCCTGAGTTTTAGTAAAAGTTACTCCTGTGTTTTGCTACAAGGGTGTATGTTGAAATCACTGGTAACATGGCTTGCTAGCTCAGTGTCTTAGAATAGGTTTGCAGATGGGCTACTTTTACCCTCAGCTGTTAGCATCACCAGGGAAGAAGTAGGGGTGAATTTTGACGGATTCAGGCAAGGCTAAAACAAAATGTGTTTTCTCTAGCAAACTGTTTTCACCCTTAGGTTGCACTTTTCAGATTCAGGATATGCTGTCCCTTGGTTTAATGGATAGTTTGCCCTTTTCTTGGCGATGGAAGAACAGGATGCCTCATATTCTTGTGTCTGCAAGTATAGTCTTTTAAACTTTCAGCACACAGAAGTCCTTCTGATACAGCCCAGCTTGTATCTCATAATGCTTCCAGCTCTTGTCTAGGCACTGAAAGGGATAGTGTTCTGAAAACTGATGCAGTTTTAAAGGTCAGATCCCATAAAACATTGTGATTCGTAGCCAATAATGTGCCTTCTGGAACTGCTTATTTAGTGTGGAGTTGCACCGTAGACTTTCATTTTGTCTGGGCTTCATCAAGTATTTGCCGGGTGCAGTGACCAATAAAACCAAGAAAGATCTGAATTTTGCAGGTGGCCTTCTGTAAGAGAGGCAGCAGGTATAGATAGTTGTTTCTCAGATCTGTGGAGCCATATGGTGAGAAAGGTCTTGTCCTTCCCATTTTCTTATTTATTAGTTTGATCCAGCAGTATGGAAGACAGAGTTCTGGCTCTGTGTTGGAATAAGAGTGTGTGATGCTCAGAAACAATAAGATGTTTAAGATGTCAAAGATACTTCTAGCTCTTTCTTCCTGTTCATCTGTATATTAATCCGAGTAGAGCCTCAGAGGCTGTAGCCACAAGACTGGCATGTGGATCATCTTGAACCTTACTAGTGTATAGCATATACCCAGCTAAGTGGGAGGTTACAGCTACTAAGCAGGTCACCCCAGAATACCAGGAGCCATTTCCATCGTATCAACATGGCAGGTCACTGTTAAATACCTGTTTTTGTTCTTCTGAATCTACCTTGGATCCTTATAATTGTAATACATAATGGAAAAGAAAGGCTCACCCTTAGCTGCTCGTAACTGGTAGGTTTTCATTGGCCTTGTGACTGGTAACAGCCCCGTGTCTCCTACAGAATCTGGCTTTGAGCAGATGTTACAAATTTGCTCTGGATGTCCCTTCAGCATACGGATAGCAATTGCCCTCCATCTGCCCTCCATGGGCACAACTGTCCAGAGCAGGCTGCTTTTTTCATTGGTACCCATAACAAAAATGGACTGTATTCATACTGGAATATGTATATGGGGCTTTATTTGCTTTTACGTTTTTGTTATTAATTCCAAACCTCCACTGAAGGCACTGGATGTGAATCCCTTGATTACAAAGATTAATTAATAGATCAGATCTATTTTCTTTTTGTTGTCCTGTGGACTGAGAGATAATGATGTGCAGTGTGGAGGATATTCCTCCTAGAGATAGTATTTCTGCAAATCCTGCAAAGCCTATCTGTGGAATACCACCCGGCATTCAGTGTGAGCAGGCTGCCTGCTCTAGCATCCCCCACACCATGTGCGTACATGTGCATTTTGTGTTCTGTATTTTATGGTGTGATCAAAACCGGTCTTTGGCTAATGTTTTAGTAACTCCTATTTCTCATTGTTCTTAGTAGCAGCTGTAACATTTGCAATATCAATCTGTGGCAGGAAGCAGGTTTCCTTTTTTAAAGGAAATCTGAAATAATTTAGAGGCCACAGAAAAGGACAGCTTGCAATTCGCGTTGCTACAGTCTTGCAGAGAAAACAGGCTACAAGACAGATGCTGATTGCTTTAAAATCAGACAAACAAAAAACCAAGTCTTGTGTTTTTTCTCTGTCTCTTCTTTTCTTTGCAAACTTAAGGAATGTATTCAAGCATCTGGCTAATTCACATACCATTAATTCTGTAAAGACTACATATGCACACCCAATTAGACCTGCATAATTTGTTTTAAAAATGAATGTACTCTCATATTTATATTTTATAGCTGTGCCAAATTCTTAAAGGGCATAGAAGGGAGAATTTTATAAGAGAAATGTGCAGAGTCCTTTCCCTAGAAAAGCTGGAAGTATCAGTAGGGCTGTACCTAATCTTAGTTATAAAACCGTAGACACACTGTTTTGGCTATTAGTAAATGGGTAAATGGCTTTTTACATACATGAATGAATGCTTGTTAGAAAGTCTGAGATACAGCCTGTCTTCATATGGGAGCTGGCGGAGTGGGCACCCATCCTGATGTGTGAGGTCCTATTGTATTGCAGCAATATGACTAATCTTCCCTTTGCGTCTGGTTTGTGGGCTGCAGCGAGTTTCTGCCAGCTGTGGTTTCTTGAGGATTTAATAGTCTCAAACAACTGCAAGGACATTGCTCTCCAAAGGCTGACAGCCTGATGCTGATGGCATATGTCTCCTCTTACTCTTGTGTGGCTCTCCACCAGCTTAGCTATTGAGGCCAGTACCACTCAGAAGAATAATTTGGATCTTGGCAAGCGGCAGATTATCATAGGCTTCTTCAGAGGATGTATGTGGGGTGGGAAAGGCTAATCTGTACCCTGACCCCCGTTCATCTCTCTGGTGCCTGAGTGCTAAAGGCACTCAAATCCTTAGAGGTAGTGACATTCTCGAGTTATTCTCAGCAGTGAATTCCTGCGAAGTCTGCTAACCAGAGAGGGTGGTTAGTAGCCGCCTGCTTTGTGTCAGGCTTTAGTGGAGTAAAGTTGCCATGGAGATGGGTGGGAGTTTAACTGAGCAGGGAGCTCGGCGGTTTGCCCTTGTGCGTGTAAATCTGTCTGACATGTCATGTGGATCAGATTTGGCTCTGCTGCTCACATTTGAGGTCCACTTGCTTTTTTTGCCCGATTCCCATGTAGGAGAGCTGAACAACTGCCATGCAGTATTCATAGCACTGTGATAATAAAAAAAAGGCAGAACTGGGATTGGTGCCTGCTCTTCCAGGGCCAGTTTAAAACTATATCTAGGCACCAAAGAATGTTTAGTGCAGGTATCTAAGCCCTGTTAGCTGGAAGGAACTTTCCCAGGCTGGAGCCTTTCTTGTGACAGTAGTAAGCATATTGGCTGTCTGAAAAAGAGAACTATTTAGAGGCAGAAACAGAAATCCTACACTTAGAGAGATGTTGGAAGGTGGAATCTTCTCATTTCATTTTAGAACTTGTAAAGCAGATTAAAATATGGGGGGAGAGTGCTGAATATAAATGTCTGCTTTACACTTACAAAGGGTGTGCAGGCTCCACGTGCTCAGAAACATTTCTGGGAAAACATCAATTAAAATGCTTGAGACTGACAAAAGGCTTCAAGGCTGTTGAGGTAAATGGTGACTCATACTGGCTGAGAAGCAGGAAGGAAAAACGTTTAATGGCAGTGCGCACCCCAAGCTGTACTCTGAAATGAGGCTTCCCAGGGGATTGACCTGCAGGCACTGGGATTTTAGCCAATGTCTGCTTATCCGCGGCCCTCAAAGGTGAAGAGCCAAAATATTTTTCGATGACTTGGCAGCATGCCTGCTGGGTTTTTTAATGCATGCAGGTTTGCATGGTGTTATGGAGAGAAACTTGACGTATTTCTAATTTTAGAGTAAGAAGAAACAGCCAGCTGGTGAAAATATTTGGAAGGAAGGGTTAAAAAGTTGGAAGCTTTGAAGGAGGGGGGAGAAAGAAGGAATGGGGTGAATGCAGAAATGGATCTTTGAACGCCACTTGCTTCAGCAGAAGCTAAGGAGTCCTCCTGAATATACTGCCTGGCCCGTGGCATCATTTTGAGAGGGGAACAAGGTTTCTGCTGTGTTTATCCTAGAGAAAGAAGACTGGTCCTTCCAGCATAAGCGAAAGCTTGTGCATCTCGAAGACTGGTGTGAGCCTGTTGTGTTACTGGAAAAAGGCCTGATCACATGCATCAAAAGCATCTTTTCCTCCTCCCCCAGTCTCCTGTATCACTCTTAACAATTTAATCCATAGCAGTTTGTCTTCATAGGCTGTAATTGATCTGTCTGTGATTTAGCTCATCAGACTCTCATTAAAGAGTTTGCAGCCTTTTTTTATTCATGAAGAGTGAGACTCAAGGATCTAAAACCGCTTCGTCTTTGTCTTAACTGGATTCGTGTAGTATTCTGGGATTTGGGAAGGCTAATAAACTTAAATGAGCTATTATTTAAAGGTGAGCTGCCAAGTGAACATGAAGAATGATCCAAACACCAGCAATGTGCCAAGGGCTCTCTGTCATCAAGTGTCGGGTGTGAGCAGCAGAGGGAATTGTTGCTAAAACCCCAGATACTCCTCACTGCTCTGCAGTGGGTGTCCCACAATGCCCTGCTCATGAGTGATGGGATAATACAGCTTGCAGGGGAGCTGCTGGAGCTGTGTCTGCAGTGAAGATGGCATTTTATGCTAGTGATGTCAGTGGGATACACAGAAATATTTTGTGCATTGTGTAGAGTTTGAGCTTGACATCTGGTTTTCTTTATTAGGGGCCGCAATTGTTCCGAGCTGCCGCCTGTGCTCTGGCAGTGCCCGTAACGATGAGCGCGTCTCGCGTCGCTGGCACACACGCGCTGGGGAAATGCCTGTCGCCATCCTTTCGCAGGGATACACCAGCAGTCTGCAAAAAGCAGAGATGCAGAAAGCAGTTTCCTTTCCCCACTACTTTAATGAACACTTGAGACTTTTCCCAGCTGTAGGAAGAGGAGATGGAATAGATGATTCTCCATTCTTCTCCTTCCTGAGCCTGGCTCCACATGTCACACGCTTCCAGAAAGATGAATAATTCCCTATAACTGTGGAACTTACTGTGTAGTCATATGCATAGTATCATCAAATTGATTGTGCCTTGGAGGTCAAGTAAGAGGCTATAACCACTCATGGGCTCCTAAGTTGTCCGTGGTTTTCAGGCAGCAGTTCTGCCAGGGAACACATGCAGCTGGATCCTGGGTCTGCGCCAAATAAACTGACTTTGTTCAGGAACTGTGGGAAGCTGGTGGGGCCCCGCAGACAAAGCCCTGCGTGAGGGATCTGAATCCTGGCAGGACGCGCTGCCATTTACACGAACTGACTTCCCACTTGCTGTGTGTGTCTGGATCGGGAAATCTTTGGGAATATAAACCTTTCCAAACTTCTCAGAGTCACAGTATTTATAAATACTCTAAGCTTATGTTTATAACTGCACATCATCCTATGTAAATATTAATAACATATTTTTCTTTCTTTGTAGTGCACAGAGGCCAAAAAGCATTGCTGGTACTTTGAAGGATTATATCCTACATATTATATGTAAGTAGTCATTGGTTTTCTTTTTCAAAAAAGAATTAGATTCTGTAGGCTCTTAGACTGTTACTCTTTTACTAATTATACCTTTTCTATAACTCATCTGAGACTTTTGCAAAGTCAAAAATGAAGATGCAGTAAACTTCCGTTTCCCTCCTTCCCTGTAACCCATCTCTTTCCCTTTTTTCTTATTAAAAAAAGTGTACAGATTCATTTTGCCACACACCCCAGATGACCTTTCCAACTGAAAACAGAACTCAAGTACTTGAACAGCTCTTATTTCAGAACACTGAAAGGAAACATAAGTAGAGCAATGTGAAGACAGTTCTCCCTTTGTTTCTAACAAGGACAGGTAATCAGACAGAATACCAAGAATGCTTTGAAAGTAACTTTGTCCCTGTGCTAATACTGTTGTTTAATTTAGAGAGTTGAGATGATTTGTTATCCATGGCATAACTGTCCTTTTGATGAGTGGCATCTACATTCACACCAAGCTTGAGTATGAACCAAATGTCAATGACCTGTATGTGTATGACTGAGGATCTCTCTTCTTGCAGTTTTCTGTTTCATATTGCCCACAGCAAGGACAAAAAAGTGGAGGAAATATGTGGATGGGAGGTACATTCAGTGTGGGTTTGGGAGCAGAAAGGAGATAAATGTAGTAAACTTTGTACCTGGGTTGTATAACTTTATAATTGCAAACAACTGTAAACATAAGTTAAAAAAAAAATAAAAGTAAAGTGGGGTGGAAGAGCATTAGGTTATCTGTTCCCTGAGAAAGCTCTTTCTTGCTGAAGGGTTGGAAATTACTGTAATCCTTATGCTACCCAAGAACTTCCCTCCCTTTTCTTTTCCACCTCCACTTCATCTGCCAGAAACAGGAGTGAAATGCTAGAGACAAAAAGCAGCCAGGAAGCCAGTTGTGAAACAAAGCCCACAGAAAGAATGAAACACCATGATTTAATCATCTGTGATCCTGTATATTAACTGCTTAGGAAGTTGTTTGTGCCTAGAACTCACTGTCTTTTTTTCAGGTGACTGAAATGTTGAGAATTACTCATAAATGGTTGGCCAAAACAGATGGGGGAATTTAAATAAGTTCATTTTCTTTGCATGCTAATAACAACAGGACTTTGGTTCCACCTACATTTTATTTTGCTTTTCTGCAGTGTGGGAAAGAAGCTGGGATGTTACAAAATTACGAAAATCCCACTGTACCTTGACATTCAGGAGCATGTTATTCATCATCACCTTGGTGTTTTGCTTACCTTCTGCCCACGTGCTTTCACAGATAGTGTTTGTCTCCCTTGGCAATACAAAGGGGTGGCTACTTGGAGATTGGTTATTGGTTCAGACCCTTTGTGTACATACAGAGTCCTGCAAAAGCAAGGGTTACAAACAAATCCTGTTGTATATTGACACTGTCAGGTCAGCCAGAGCTGTCACTAGGCATCGTGTGTTTAGTGGTAGTTATTGCAGCACCGTGTTATGCAACTCATTGCATGAAAGTGTTGTGCTTGCCACTCTTCTGAATAGTGCAAGTAAATGGAAAAAAGAGGAGGAAGGGGTAGGATGTGTGTGCTCAGCGATTGTCCCGATGCTGATGAGTGTCACGTTAATGTTGTTGTTGTGATTATGAGCTAAGGTAGGCAAGAAGAAACACTAGGGAAAGACAATAAGATTTGGGGATGGTAAAGCTCAGAGAATAGATACTATGTGTGACAAGTGAAGGAATAGGGGAAGGAGTGGGGAGAGAGTATTGGAGTGCACAGGAGCCCAGAAGGTTTAAAGGAGGGGATGCATCAAAGCAGTAGGAAGGTCTTGCGTGTCTGTGGTGCCTGGGCTGTTCTACTTTGTTACTTCTGCAATTTCAGTTTCTGTTGTCTAGGGTCCCAGCTGCTTCCTACCTGCGCTGTCTTTTCACACCTGTATGGTGAAGGAGAGGCACAGCTCCAATCTCAATATCTTAGGAAAAAGTCCCATGGCTTCAGCACTTGTTTGACCCTTCACTGAGTTAATTCAATTTGATAATCCCACAGAAAGTTGTTCATTTTAGCACATTCGAGTCAGTGTTGAATCAGCTTGGTATAGTTTTTGGCAAACACTGGTGAAATGGGAGGAAGGGAGTATTCTGCATATTGTGGGGGAGGAGGCATGAATAGCATCGTCTCCATGAGCATATGGTTACATGTTAAATTATCTAAAGGCATAATACATAACTTTGTCCTGAGAGTGCCTCCTCTGTACAAATCTAGATCTGGGATGTGCTGTAGTGAAACGGGTTTTATTTTATCTTACAATTTCTGACGCAACAGTCCATATGAAGCAGATATATTTAGATTTATATTTAAAGGAGTTTGCAATAGATTCCATTTGTTTCTATCACTGATTTTATAAACTTTTTTCTACCCAGTTAATATACCTAGTCTCTCCTTTGGTCTCAAGACTATCTTTGGAGACTTATGAAACCCAGCAATGCAATCCTTTTTAATGATTTCCCTGTGATTTCAGTCCCATGCTGTCATTATGTCACATCTCTCACGGAGACAGTTGGTATTATAATGAAAAGGTTGGCATGTCAGTTCAGAAATGCCAATTGCTGTGTCTATTCACAAATGCAGCGTGTCATGCTGGGACAGAGGTATCCCTGAACTGGCCCGTCTACATGCCTTATCACTTCTGGGTAGGCACATCCTCCTAGAACGTGCCTGCCTCTCTTTAAATTACCCAGAGAAATAGAAACTGGGGGGGCTGTCATATAAAATGGTGGTTTGCTTTTCTCGGAAGTTTAAAGGCAATATAGTTGAGTTAATCTTTCCTGTAAAAGCTCTACTTCAGCCATCCAAAGACAGATAAGAATGTGTCTGCTAAGCCAGAGGATCAGTGTGCCAAAAGAAGTGTTCTGGAAATTCAGCTAGATTTGGGCGGGTAAAACTTGCAGTTATATGACAGTTCCTCTTTTGGAGCTTAAGTTTTTTTTAGTTTTTTTATATTCAATCTGCCTTCCAGTATAATAATTTTAAAAAGAAAAATCTGTTAGAGATATTGTTCAAAACTTTCTTAAAACTTGTCTGTTATGCTTTCTGTCTTAACAGCTGGGGCAAAGGTTGAAGATCACTGTTCCAGAACTAATGATACATCTTTCTGTCCAATTATTTAACGATATTAGTATTTTTAAAAATAATTTTTCCAGTGGACATAATTATTCTATCCTTCATATACCATCAATAAGCTTTAGTTTAATTCAAGCATGTTTCTTCCAAATGTAATTCCATTTTTAAGGCTAGACTGAGGAATTGATAGTTTTCCAAAATTTTTTCCCTCTCCTATGTAAGATACAGCTTATTTGAGACCAGAAGTGAACATGGAAAGCTTACCAAGAATTTGAGAGACATATGCTGGTCTTCTGTCATTAACACAGACAACTTCCAAGACTGCTCTTAACTTATTTCCCTAACCAGTCCAGCCGTTTCTCCATGTCCTTGTCGCCTGAGTCACCAGAGACTGTCGTCAGTTAGATACTTTTCTTCTACTTCAGCAAAATGGTTTTTTTAATATGACCTAGAAAAATAAGTAAGCAAACATAAAGCAGAGAAAGGAATTAGTCATTGGAGTCTTATTTTTATCCTTTGGAAAAGCAGGGAGTCAAGTTGTTCCTGACTTTGCTTAAAGAATTAGATCATACGTCTCCTTGTGTGGATGCACAGAAAGTGATTCAGAATTTAAAGCTGTCTCAAGAGACTCGACTGATGCTCTACAAGGATCCTCATCCTGCTCTCACTTAAGTAAGCCAGCTCAGCCTTATCTTAGATGTGCTGATGGTTGGCAGAAGAAACAGTCAAAGTACTTTTCTTCCATGGCAATAATGTGAATAGTAACATAGAGATTGCATTAGATTGCAAAACCACCTTCCCTGTAGGCAGATGTCAGCAGCACTTAAGATACTCCAGTTGTTTTTCCATGTCTAAATTTGGCATGAATAGGAGAGGGAAGGCTGCCGTATGTTTTGCTGATGAGTAGTAGTTTGATTGGAATGATTGTGAATGTTCCCCTCACTGCAGGGTGAAGTGTATTTCCTGATATGACTGATCAATCCTGTAGGTATTTTCTGTTTATTTTTCCTTCAGTTGTTAGCTACCATCATACTAGGGTTTTTAATGAGGTAATAAATTCCAGATGCATGTTTCTAATCCTCTCCTTGCCAGGCTTCATGGCATATTTATAAAACAACAGGAATGTTTCTGAGTATGAGTGGTAGGCATGTGTCCACAGCAATAGATATACCATGGCTGATGTCACTGGGTCGGTGAAGGACTCACTCATAGGGAGGGACACCCATTATCCCCTGCCCTCCCAGCCTCACGATGGTGTTTCTGTTTGTTTTTTGGGGGTTTTTTAACCCATTTAGCTGCCTGCCTGTTCAGACTGTAAGGTCTGCACTTGATTATGAGAATATTGAGGGAGACAGTGTGGAAAGCCGTGCTGAAGCTGGGGTAAATGACATCTCCCGCTCTCTGGTTTGTCCACAGATGGCTTCCACTGCCAGCATAGTGGTAGAAGCTCTTCTTGCTGGACTTGGTGTCCCTTCCAACTACTAGTTGTAGGTGAGGTTTGGCTTTTATAACATCACATCTACTTGTATATGTGATGATTTCTAAATGCCTCCTTGGTAGCCTGTATCTTCTTCTGCCTCCTAAATACTGACTTTTTGCATCTGAGTTCTGCCCTGGGTTCCTTGTCTTAAGTAGGTCTTGACTTCTCAAAGGTGTGCTACTAGCTGAAAGACCTCCGGAAAGAAACATGGATGTTTTCTCTGGAAGGAAGTGTTAACCATTGCTGTTGGTAATTATGTGAAGAGCAGAACAGAGAGGACTAGCATCTTTTGGTATCTTCTAATTCTTATCCAAAGCAGGACTTGAATTAATGTTGAAAGCAGGTGGAAGTGCTGTATTTTTAGGCTAATTTCTGCCATAGAAAGCAGTTTATTGCATACAGCAGACAACTGCACATGTACACATTTGTGTTGATGAAATCTGTTTAATTTTTCGTTTACAGTTAGTGTAAGAACACTAATGGAAACCTAAAAAATGAATGTTTGCTAATACTTTTCATGTTTACAACATGTTCCTGCCCTGCATGGGAAGAGTCATTTGTTTTTCTTATTAGAGAAGAATGAGGAATATATTACATTTGTTTTTCATGGGTTTTGAAATAAACTCTTTGCGCATTTCCACATTCTTCTCTTACTTTGTTGATTGAGTTTTGCTGTATTTATCACACAGCCATATTCATCTGAGTTTTGAATGTGAGTCCTTATATTCTTTGTGGTCAGTCCATAATACTGTGCAATATCAAGAACCTGCAAAATGTCCCAGATTAAAACATTTAAAAAGTGGTTTTCTCTTGCTGTTACTCATATAGCTCAGAGGGCACTTCCTCCATCAATGTGTGTATAAGAGGCTGGGAAACCACCCCAAACCAGACACTGGATGTGTTGCATGATGGTGGCTATTGTCTGTGCTCCACACAGTTGTGTTTACTGCTGTTAATTAAGTTGGCTTTCCTGATGGTACACTTAGCTTTCCATTGCAATTACAGCTGCATGAAGTGTCAGCAGGTGTGTGCTTAGGGCAGTAATATAGCTGCTGATTTATCCTTCCATTTGATTTGAAGCCAGCAGGGAGGAGGGAGAGGGGAGGCAGTGTAATAGCTTTGCACGCTTCCAGGCGCCTTGAATAGCTGGCACTGTACAGAAAGGGAGACCTGGATTCACTCCAGGGCCACCACGTCTGCAGTGAGCAGCCGCAGGAAGGGCCTGTTTGCAGATGTAGTTCAATGCAAGAACGTAAGTGCACGGTTTGCGTCGTGAAGGAAGACAGCAGTAATTATCAGACCATCTGTACAAAAGGCAACAGAAACCCGCCACCATTGCTCAGTCCTGTGTGGCCTTAAACAATAACAATGCAAAATGTCACAGCTAGCTTCAAAAGTCAGTGCCCTTGAGGTGGTTTACTCCTTGCTCCAAAATAAGAGACTTCAGTTACCCAGCAGGCAGATGCCTTGCCACAAACTAGAATTTCCTTCAATGGATCAGTTATCTAAAGAAATCCGGCGTGAATTAGGCTGCCAAATCAACACCCAGTTCAACTTGCTAGGAGTAGGTCCTGGAGAGGGGTTTACTATCTCAACCTTCACAGGCCATCAAACAGGTGATGGACTTAATTTCAGATTTAAAGCTTGGGATGATTTTGGAGTTGGAGGCTGACCAGGTATAGGCAGCTAATTCTGAGAAAGATGAGGAAAGAGGAAAAGAGAGCATCCTTTGTCTCCTAATGGGGTACTCCTCTGAGACCAGACCCACCCCTGGCTGAGGTGGAGCAGAGAACCTAGTCCCATCCCCTTCTCAGTTCCAGAGGATGTGATAACCACAGTTCTGACTTACCATGAGTGAGCCTCACTTTTTCCTGTGGAAGGTGTTAGATTTGAAATACTCATCAGGTCTTAATTCTTCCATGTCTCAGGCAAGAGCCCTAATGAGAGACTGAGAATCAGTTTCTTCTGGCTTCCTGGTAGTGGGACAGGAAACGTTGCACCTGGTTTGAGCTGCGGTGGACAGTGTCAAAGTGCATCTGACGCCTCAGTAATCTTGAAGTTCTAACCCTTTCTAAGTAGGGAGAACCTGAATTAAGGTTTTGAAAGACTTGATGGCACTTAACAGTTGGCCATTACTACCCAGTCCTTCTCTGCATTTGATCGTGCAATGGCTTGGTGCAGCAAAAAAAGGGTTACTATGCGTTATTATCTTAAACTGAGGCAGACAGCAAATTCCTGGATACCCATCGCCCCCTGCCAGCAGGCTGCTTATGATTTCCCAAAGCAGGGATGAGATGCAGTAGGACTGCCTGCCCACTGGGAGCAGCTTGAGATACGAAGAACTAATAATCTGTTTAATAAGGGGCCTGATGATTAACTAGAATTCCTTGTTCCTGTTGATACAAGAAATTTACAATTCCACCTCCAGAAAATTCAAACTTGTCATACACATAATCTGTGGCTTACTTTTGTCAGAGCCTTAAGCAATGCTGTTTCTCTGCTTTGTTCTGCGAAAGAAGAGCCTGCAGCCTGTGTTGAAAAATGGCTCTTTAAGGCTCCATATACTGCCAAAGCCCAAGCCACTGCAATTCTTGCTAGGTTCTGCCACAAGGGGAGCGGAGAAAATTTCTAGATGGATATGTGCTGGCCAGAGAGCCATGTAGTGGTACTTTACAGACAACAAAGAGAGTTCCTCTGTGGGATGGCTTTCTTCTTGGGATCTGGGAAGAGAGAGTTAGGGTTATGGTAAACCTTTGGGTAGCAGAAGATTGTGAGCAGGATTGGTTTGATGGGAGCACCTGAGCAAATACTCTCATCAGAAGTGGGGGAGGATTTGCTGTATTCTGCTGTATTCTGAGTTCTTGCACAGGGATGGTGTTTATGGGCTCTTCACCTGAAGAGTAATTGAGAAATAAGCCCTTTTTCAGCTGTTGCCTGCTCTTGTTTTTCACATCTGTGTGAAGGATATGAGCCAAGTATCTTGTCTTGTAGGAGATTTTAGTTGTGTCAAAGCAGACAGGACTCTAATCTGAGCAAATATTGTTTCTGTCTCAGTTGTTTCTACTCTGTAGAAAAAAATTACCTGACAGCCCTTTTCCTTTTTTTTGTCTTATGTTTTCTTATGTAGTTAAGGGCTGTGTGATTTACCAAGTACCTGGATAACTCTCTCTAGTGCTTTCCTTGGTACAGTAGCAATGATTTTACTCTCAAGTACAGATGTGCACTGAGGTCACAGCTCCATTCATCTACGAAGCAGCTGTATTCATTATAATAAACATATCTATTCATACTTATTAGACCTGTGTTGTGCAAGGCACTGTTATTGCATATGCTGAGAGATCACCTTTGCTATTTATAAGAAGATAAATGCTTTTGGGTGCCGAGAATCTTTAACTGCAGGTGACTGAAGTGGAATCATGTCTGCTGAAAATTAGGCCAAGGAGACACAAACGACCCTAAGACCAAGGCTGGAATGCAGATGTTCCCTACAACTCTGCTCCACCAGCCAAAGACCTTGCCTGTCTTACTGCTCCTCAGGCACTTGAGTGAATGCCAGTGGAAGGATGTGGCCTTCGTGTTCCAGCATCTTTCTGGAGAGAGATGAAACCACTTTGGGACTCAGAAATAGTTACTTAGGCAGGACTCCTGAGTGCAGTGTTGGACTCTCTGTTTCGATTTCCATGTTCTATGGACACTTGTAGCAAAACAGATTCCTTGGGATAACCCCTCCATTGTGTGTTGGTCTTCCCCATGTCTGCAGACAATAGTCTGTGTCTTTCCTTTGACAGCAGTACAGGCAATGGGTTTGCTTTGAAGACTGCTTTTTATGGGAAGATGGAAATGCACTTACGGCATGTCTGAAATGAATAAAAGTTTAAGTAAACTTGGTAGAAAAATAACTCTTTCTCAATTACATGGTACACCTTTAGTTGATCTTCTCCATTTTTTGTCAGGTCTAAGTCTTGTGGCAGTGTACCTCAGTGACATCACTCCTCATTGATAGCACAGGCTCGACTCAGAGCTTCATCAGAATCATTTCTGCTAGTCACTTTGTGGTGATTTCCTGCTTTTTCTTTTTGTTGCAAGGCTTACTTGTTTTTTCTCTGTTCAGCATCATTGTATCCTGGCAGCTGAGTTGCAAGCAGATTAGATTATTTTATTTTTAAAACTTTGTTTTGGTCCTAGAACAAGTAAATCCATATGCACATTTCAGCTGTCTGCTGCCATCTGTTCCATGGGAGCAGACCTGAACCTTCTGACTTTGAGGGCTCAGCACTGAATCTGCCTGGAGATGACCAAGCTCAGCAGTTCATCCCTTACAGTTCTTATGAGGGCTCCTGGTCTTTTGCCCGTGCCAATATTAGGGCTGCATCTGGCACTTCCTTAGCTTCATCTAATGCTACTACTAACCCCCAAAATGTTTCCTTTGTGTTCTTAGCTTTGGTCTACTGCTATATTTTCATTTACACAGTCCCCTGACTCCCTCTAGTTTTCTTGCCCTCCACTCCAAAACTACCAGTGCTTCTTGTGTTTCAGTGAATCCCAAATTATATCATAGAATTTGCAGATACTTGCAGTAGTCATTTAACCTATGACTGGTATGCAACCTTTTTTTGGAATTCATGTCAGGCTTGTCTTCAGAACAAGATGAGGTTAGAGATTATGCAGTTTACTGTATCTGGTTGTTGATGTTGGGTTGTGGTTTTATTTCACACGCTCATCCTCTGTGTCTACAGTAGGGTTTCTGCCACTACGTATGGATTGACAATTTGTGTTTTGTTTCACTCTTCCAAAATACATTACTAATCAAACATCTTAAATGTTAAATCAGGTTTTGGCCCATATGATGTAAAACATCTAGAGAAAAAACCTAAGAGTACTACAGCTTCCATTTCAAAGATGTGGTGGTGGTAGGGAATACAGCTCTTTGCTGCAGCAGCTCTACTAGGAAGGGATTTGTTCAACTGTGTCGATGCAGGTATTATTGGAGAAGAGCTGTTGGACTGTTTCACCGAGCAGCTATTATCCACAGAACACATGCAAGTAAAGAGTTGGTTTGTAAGGTTTGGGTCATACCATATACCTTTATGTGAAACTATGCTTTACTTGTCTGTAAATAAAGGAAGTTCAGTGCCATGATTTAAGTGTGAACCCAGAGAAAAGCCTTGTCCATGTGACCTGACACACTGTGTAACTTTGATCTGTGACACAGCAGTTTCTTGGTGTGCCAGCAGTTCAAGACATTGGACATGCACATACAGTCCTTTCATTCCACTGAATTATGAATGAAAAGGTGTGTCTTCTAAATCATAAATCCCATTGCAGACAGTTTTTGAAAGAGGGACTGTATTCTTGATGAAGTTGCAGATTAGCAAAGCAACTTACCCTGTGTCATAGTTAACTTTCAATCAATGAAATGAACATTGCCCTAGGGAAATGCAGTTCTTGGGATCATCACTGATGTGTGAAAGAGGGAATTTGACTTTAGAAAAGTCTTCTGGAGATGGGTGCAGTCCAGTTCTGATTGACAGTAAGGCTCCTTCTGCTTCAGCTGGCATTGGGCACACTGGTCCTTCCTTGTAAAGCAAAGCCAAAGTATGGGTTCAATTTAAAGAAAATGCATACCAATTCAATAAATATATGTGCATGGGCTTAATTATGGTTTTTTTTAATGAACCAGGGTCTTAATTTGGCTGTGACTTGCTGTCAGGCAGTGAGAGATAGTACATCAAAGACTGATTATACTTAAGCTTGCATGTTACTCCATTAATAAGCTGATTTTGTGGTTGACCTTTGCCAGCTAATAAATATGGCTTTTGTAAGTAAGTTAATTGTCATGTAATTGGGATGAATACTGTCAGGAGTTGTTTGGTTTTTCCATAGTGCATTGACTCAAGAATAAGAGATTGGCAGAGCTTTTGCTGTAGCTTGATGGCAGTATCAGCAAATGGAATATTTGCTCTTCCAGTCCTTTTTGGTGCTGCTGTCAACTGGTGGGGAGTACAAACAGCGGGTTGGCATCATCCTTGATTCCAGCCTTGATTCCACGCTCCTACATAAGGGTACATGTGTCCATTCTCACAGGCACACAGAATAAAGCACCTGTTTGGTTTTATGGGTAAAAAGTGACAACGCTACCAGTGTCAGATCTCAAAGGGTTGTGAGGGTTGTGGTACTGGTTTACTTTCACAGGTCCACCCAGCAAATGCAGTGCTCAGCTTGGGATGAGCTGGCTCAGAAAGCTTACTGACTGTCAGGAACTGGAGCCACGATGAGAGGCTCCTCCATCCTTGGCATTATTGTTTTCAACCATTTGGAAGTTCAGTCACCTGAAACTTCTCTTTGATGGCCTGTTTGTTTGTCAGTCAGTGGTCTCAGGAGGTTCATAAATGTTCAACAGTGTAGCCTTTCTGCCTTCCTGCTGGTGCTTTAGCCTTCTTTTGCAGGAATTAAAGCTAAGCCATTGAGACTTTAAAAATGGTGCTGACTTGTAACCTGGATAACTTAAAACATAGATTGAGGTACTAGATTCCTCTACAGATGCTCCTTTAATTTCGGTGGTTTGAATGACTGTAATTATGTATTTTAAAATAGCCATTTCCCATCTTCTCTGGCTCTGGAGAAAACAGATGCAAAATAATCAAGGAAAGGATGGGCATGGGGGAGGTCTGTGTGCAGTCTCTGTGACCTCTCTGTTTAAGTTTTATTACAAGTGGAGCTCCTGGGGCTCTGGGAGATGGTGCCTCCACTCCCCATCCTGTGTGTGGTCAAATGTAGGTGTCTGGACTGACAGAACCAGTGTGTGGAGGCAGAGATAAAGACTGCTTACATTCCTAAAATCCTTCTTTTTATTTTTGTCCTAATGGACTCAAGAAGGGCTTCTAGATTTATGGGCTCTGTTTCTTCTCTGCTCTTCTGGCCCAACAAAATCCTTGCTGTGCAGCATCAGCCAAGGGGACAAGTACCCATCACCATGGATGAAGTGCTCCAACCAGAGAATGTTGAAGAGCAAAGGGGTACCATGAGCACTGGTGTAACAGAAGGCAGCAGCTTCCAGCCCATTTTGTAAAGAACCTGAATCTGTCCTCGACTTCAGCATATGTCTTGAAAGCTCCTGTTGGCTTGAACGGCTGTGGAAACATGGAGGAATACTTAAGTTCTTGGTCCCAAGGGGACTGAAGTTAATGCTGACATGCTAAGTCTTCTTAGTAGTTACGTGAGGTTTGGTAGCTTTGAGTATGAGCAGTTGTCAGGGTCTTGGGAAGCTTTAAAGAAGAAAAATTGCAGATGGGTCACTTTCAGGTTCAGTGACAGCAAAGTGGATGTTTCCTCTTTTGGCATGAGCAGCTTCCTTGGCCTGAGTCTCAAACTGGGTGCCTGAATCTGTTAATGAACCTTGCTATGATGATCATGTCAGATTCTCTGGCTTGCCTGAATAAATCCTACTTATTTGGAATGAGAAGAGCATGTAACTGTTTTCACTTGCAAAACAACTGATTATGTATCTATAAAGCGTCCTCCTCTGGCCCCAGTTAGAGGCTAAAGCCTATGTGACAGTGTATTTTCTGAGCGAAGCCTTGTTAATTGAGCATGTAAATGTGTAATTGTCTGTGCAGTTATTCAATTGACATGGTTTTAGTTTGCATACAAATGTGGGAGCACAGTCATGCAGTTGAGCAAACTGTCCAAGATCAGATGCTTAAATACATATGTGCATTCTGCACATAGATGTGAACACCCTTAAAAAGATCAGTCCAGTTGTGGTCACCTCCTCTTCTCTTTTTGCATGTGGATATGCTAATCTTATTGCTATATGCTTATTTTCATCCAAGTCTGTAACATACCATAGATTCTATGTTAACTTGGTCCTTTTCCCTACTAAGTAGGTTTCATTGGTGTGGGAATAGGAGTTACCATAGGAATTGTTCAGAGGTTGCCCTTAATATATGTGATTACTTTTTGTGAAGTGGTACCTCGTGCTCACAATGATTGGTGCTGTAATACCTTTAAAAATGTTCTGTGCATAAGAAATGTTCATTTGAAGTGTGGGGTTTTTTAGAGGAAAGGCTGCTTTAATAATGGGAGTCGCTGGCAGTTGCAGTCCAGTGCAACTTCTGAGAAGCAAAAAAGGGCATAAAATTTGTAAATAATGGTACAATTGGAATTTTCTCTGCATTCAGTGGTTTCTCTGCTTGAAAGCTGCTGATTTCAAAGAAAGGGTGACCCGGCAGTTTTGTTCTGGCAGTTCTTGTCTGTTCCAGTGAAAAAAACTCCAAATATCTGTTGGGGGTCTGTAGTGTTCATTGACTGTGACAGAAGACACAGTGATACTGCTTTTCTTTATAACTTGTCCTTTTTTATATAGAATTGAACACCATATTCAGTCTTTTTGAGGTGGTTTGAGATTAAGTATATAGGAAGGTAGTTTCAATAATGTGGAAAAAGTTCCTGAATAGGGATAGATCTGTGCCATGCATATGATTGACAGCTTTATCCAGCCAGGGGTAGTCTGTTCCTAAAATAATGCTTTGGTCAGGGGTGTGAATGGGGTTGGGGATGCCATTTTAATCTGAGTGACAACCACTCCTCTAACACCCCTGTCTCTATTTCTCCACAGATGTCGCTCCTATGAGGATTGCTGTGGCTCAAGATGCTGTGTAAGAGCTCTCTCTATCCAGCGACTATGGTATTTTTGGTAGGTCCAGGGCATTTGGGAATTTTGTGTTTGTCCTCATCTTGTTGGTTGGACTTAAATCAGGATATTGCCAGGCCTGGTATTTTAAAGTACAGCAGGTGCAAGTATGTAGGAAGGTATACGTGTACATAGAAATGCACGGATTTTGGTTTTTTCTTATAAAATTCTCCTGATATAATGAGGAAACACTGAAAAAGGAGGTTAATCATGTCAGGCTGACCTTTCCTGCTTCTACATCAACAGCAGCAGCAGCAGCAGTTCCACTTCTATCCAGAATTGGTGGATTCTTTATGCCTGTCCCAGCTACTACCAAGCAGTAACATTCTTCCTTTTTTTGGGCACTCAGTTTTAAAAGTGGATCGTATAAGCAGGATTGTGCTTTTAGGCAGGGTTTAATATATTCTTGTCAGCTGAATTGAGGCTTCAATTAAAAAAGAAGGGAAGTACATTTATGACTATGAGGATTTCACTGGAGATGACAGCAAAGGAAAAGAAGGCAGAAAGATTGTGCTTGTGAAACCAGCAGCTCAGTAATCTGGATAAAGCTTAAACTAATCACTGTTATATGCATAATGAAAAAATAAGGTAAATTCCTTTCGGAGTGGAATTTAAGAAAGCACCTGAATAAAATCTTCTAATTTTAGAGGAGAGAAAAAGACTCTCATAGAAAACCTGATTTCAGGCATTTTAATGTGGAATTTGAAGACTGATTTTTAAAAAAAGCCTTCAAAACTGAAACAAATAAACAGTGAAAAACAGAAGCCTGATGTATACTATAATACAGAGATTTCCCAAAGCTGACTGTAGGATTTCAGTGTACAATCCTTATTGATATAAGTGAAAAGCTCTCTATCTCAATCCCTGGGGTGACGTTGTAAATCTCTGTTTTTCTGTTCAGAAAAAAATCCTTTGCAGGAACACTGCCAAAGGGGAATGTATTAATATTGGCTCAGGGAAAAAGAACCTCCTTCTGCCCTCATTTCTAATGTAGAAACAAGAACAGAGTTTGAGCCTTTGCATGAAATAACTCTTGCTGCCATGCTGTGCCACACTCTTCCTCTCAGCCACCTGGGAATTCTCTAGAGGAGATAAGTATGGTGTGTAGGCTTGCCTCTGGGCAGCTTCCTTCCCTTCCCTTCCAAAAAAGCACAGTTGTCATTGTCTTCCAGTAAAAGGCCATGAAATAAGATGGCAATTACAGGCAGAAGAATCATTCCTGTTTACAAGAGCTTGCATGAGTCACTGGAGTGTCTGATAACTGATCAAGGAAACACAGTGAGAGCCACTGTCTGAAGAACAAAATCTGATGTGCCCTCTGTGCTGCATGTTCCTGTTTCCACCGCACCAGGGCAAGGAAATTACGAGGACAGTTTAGTTAGCTTGGAAAAGATGCTGAGAGGAGGAGAATGGTAGATAAATGATGTCTTTTTTTATGGAGAATGTAATATCCCATGTAGGAAGCACAAAGCAAAGTTTGTTGCCATCAGTACTGAATGCTTCAGTCTTCTGGCTTAAGTGTCAGCTACCATATTTTCCATGGGAGATTACATTAAAATGTTGAGTTAATTTAAGAATATCTAAGATTCTTCTTTTAATGGCAAAGGCAGAATAGCATTCCTCTCTGTACCCCAAAACCATCCTGAGCAGCCTAGATGCTGTAAGCCTGGAGCCTGCACAGTTTGAAACTGTACTGACCTGGAATTTGAGTTTAGCATGCCAGTGGCCAGTGTCAGGTGTGAACCTGAAATTTTGAAAAGTTCAAGTGTGTTTTACTTTTGGGTTTCATGCCAGAGAACACTGACAATAGTATTAATCACTGAAGATGTCCATAATACATCCATAAGTGCTCCATGAGTGCTATCCTAAATAACAGACCTGCTCTCAAGAGGCAACCTATTTAAGAAATCCTGTTAAAAGTTGTGGGCTGGTGTATTCTCAGTGAACAGTCTGGATTTAAATGCTGCCTGAATGTGCAGGTTTTGACTTCCCTCTTCTTTTTGCCTAGGTTCCTTTTGATGATGGGAGTTTTGTTCTGTTGTGGAGCTGGTTTCTTTATCCGAAGGCGGATGTATCCTCCTCCATTAGTAGAAGAACCTACTTTTAATGTGTCTTACACCAGACAACCAGTCAACACTGCATCAGGTCAGAGACTGCTCGTACAAGTTTCACTGGTTTCTTACTTTGGCCAAGGCACTGAAAAAGGCTGGGTTTTGAGCTTTGGTTTCACTGGTTTGTGGAAACTGTGCGATCTGTACAAGGGATTGCACTGCACTAAAACATGCAGCCACCTCCTGCAGTGAGTGATGTCTTCAGCCTTTCCAATAGCATAATTCAGCTGCAGTGTATGGAAGTCGTTTTGAAACACACGGAATGACAGAACTTTCAGTTCTGTTTTGGTTCCTAATACCTGTACAGGTGTGTGTCCATGCATGGAAGGAGGCTAGCAAGCACCCCTTTGCAGTGTAGACAAAATGATAGGTGTCCAAATTCAACAGTCACAGGAAGAAAGAGTTTTAAATACAATTGATAACATCTGGCAGAGGTGAAGGAAAGCCTAGCATTTTCTTCCACAATCTGGCCATCTTGCAAGTTCTTTTGATTCGTCTTCAGTGTTCCATGCTGCAGTCTTTCTGTGGCAAAGTGGCCTTTTTCCCCTTGTTAGTCTGATTGCTGGTAAGTAGTAACTGTGAGCACCAGGAGGACCTACATAGTGAGGGCTCCTCTGCCAAAATTGCTTTCTAAGTTTGTAATTTCTTCCCCTCTGGTAGCTAGTTCCAGTTGGGAACTCTCCTAGGCCTGAATGGTTAAGAAGATGTTACAGAGACAAACTGACAGTTTACTCACCTTCTTTGTTTAAATCCTAAGGGTTTTTTTAGGGGTCCCATTCTGCATCTGTTTTTCTCCTTTGAACAGAGAGTATTTTTTAGCTGGGGGAGAGCCAATCCTACTAGACTAATATTTTTAAGCCTGAAAAATAGCCTTGAGTTTATGTTAACAGGGAGTTTCTTTGGCTGGTGTGATAAATACCGGATTTAAATTTAGAGCACAGTTTTACTCTTTCATGGTGCTTCATGGAACATAAATTGTGGGCAAATATAAAATAAGCACAAGCTCTTTGATGACCTGATTATGGCACCTGCTTCCAGACTGTTATTACTGTTACTTAAAAGCTTTGGGCTCTGAGCTAACCCCACCATTTATTTAATTTTTTATTTTTAGTTTTTTCTGCTGTTCTAGAAATATGCAACAGCAAAAGCAATGAGAATTAGTAGTCAAGTGAGTTCCCATTTTCCACTAGTTACTCTTCTAGGTTTGGTACCGGTAGCCAATTCACTGTTGAGGTGGAGCCCTCAAAATGTGGCTCATTGCCCGTCTCCTTCCTTTCCTGCAGAGATAGCAGCAGCATCTTCTGCCATTCCAGCAGCATCTGCTGGGAGTGCTTTTCTGGGAGACTGACTGGGAGAATGGAAGGGGAAGATCCCTTAGAAGCTGTGTCATTATAGGAAACAGAGACTGGCACCAAAAGAAGAAAACCTGTTGCTGAGCCATTACTTTTTTCCCAGTCCGTCTTCATTTAAACACACAGAGAGAAAGAAAAAAAAGAAACTAACTTACATCTTGAGATAGTCTGTGACTTCAGGTGCATTAAGTCATCTTCCACCACGCACTGTGACATCTGAGGAGAGTTACACACCAGCTTTGTTCTTATGGCAGCAATCTCTGTTACTCCTTAGGTGTCATAGCCAAGGACTTTTGTGTTTGGCCATGCATTTCCTTTCCTTGTCCCTGCAGGCTCCAACATAATTTCCTAAACGGAATCTATGCAAAGTAATCTTGTCCCATTGTGTTACCCAGCAGTAACTGACTGCAGCTTGGCTCTTTGCTTTATACAGGTTCACCTCTAAACTGTATCATGCCTAGGAGGGAAATTATCCATCTGAGCTTCACTCTGGCTTATCAGCAGATCCAGGACACCACAAAATAATCTCTGAAGTCCTTTTGTAAGACTTGACACCTGAGTCAGGGCCACAGTAGAGACTCCTTTGTCCATCTGGGATCCCACACCTCCCCTCTGTCAACAGAAAAGCTTTTCTGTCAGAGCAACTGAACAGGGCTCACTGTTTTCCCTTTCAAATGGTAGTTGCTTGGGGCAGTGATGCCCTTTGCTTCACTAAGTGATTTCCATTGGATGCAAAACTGAAACTTTTCAGCAGTATCGGAAGAGGTGAATGCATCCTGCCAGCCTGGTTTTCTTCTGGGAGAAAGATACTCCTTGTCTTTGCTCCGATGAACACTTTGAAAAACCTTGTCCGAGTATGCAGAGCACAGGCCCCGGAAGAGCACAGCCTGATGCCTCTGCTGTTGCTGATACCTTTTCTCTCCTTTTCTTTCTTTCAGGGTCACAACAACCTGGAGTGCCGTATTACACAGATCCAGGTGGACCTGTGATGAATCCCATGGCTATGGCTTTCCACGTCCAACCCAATTCCCCACAAGGAAACCCAGTTTACCCACCCCCACCTTCCTATTGCAACACACCACCTCCCCCCTATGAGCAGGTGGTGAAATCCTCCACGTGAGGACTCTGGCTTCTCTGACTGTGTGAGAAGAAGGTGCAATTGCAGAATTACCAAGATGGAGGGCACCTGCCCTTTTGAACACTTGCTAGTTCTCCAAGTCCTCTCTCCTTCCCTTCCCTGCACCTTTCCTCATTAAAGTTACTTGCAAAAGGGTGATTTTTAAATTTTTTTTTTCTTTCTTCTTTTTTTTTTAGTAGAAGTGGATTTTTTCTTTGTCTTCAAAATGAGAGAAGTTGTCTTTGTAATGCTTTTAATGGAAACCTATATTTAAAACCTGTTATGTCTTTCTCTTTATTTATTGTTTGTTTCAATCAAGGTTTTAATTGCGTCGTGGCAGGTTACTGATAGCAGTTCTTGCAACCCCAGAGTGATGTGCTGAGTGATGTCCTAAGACTCCACAGCAGAAATGCCCTCAGCTAAGGGAAACGTCAGAGAAACAGGATAAAGGTAGAAGCAGCAGGGAAAGGATTTTACCAGAAATTGTGACTACCATCTTTTGCTTTTACTATTATTTTTTACAATTTAGTTCTGATTTATAACAGAAAAATGCTCTGATAAAAGTCACTGTGACTACAGTACCAGTATTGGTTGAGTCGTAGCAGGGGCTTTGCCAAGTGCCCTAGAAAAGAGGGAGTTGTTATTTTAAATGATGCATCCAAAATTAAGGACTGGGACTTGAATGTTTCTTGTCCATCACCTGGACTTTGCTTGTGTTGATTGGCACCTTGGCTCCCCTTGTTTTACCAGCGCTGAGGTTGTATGAAACAGACAATGACCTAGATGTTGGCACGAGAGGAAGGTGTTACAACCTCAGAGCTACTTGTGCCTCTTGACAGAACAGTTAGAAACACTGAAATACATAAGTTTTCTTTCCTAAATTGGAAAATATTTACATTAAGAAGGGATGGGAGCATAGGTAAAGTTTACTCCCTTTGGTGTTGATGGGAGTTTAGTCCCTGAGAAATAGTATCTTCCATTATAGTCTTACTGCTGCCACAAAGGGTACCAAGTAAAGCTGTCATCTTAGGTGACAGATCTGTAAATCTGCTCTCCTCTCTAGGTCAGAAAAATAGTAACTTTTTGGGACAGGTTCTTAATAGCATTCTTTGACCTGATGCACAGATTGTTTGGCTCTCAATATTTCTTAGCTTGTCATGCCTTTTGTTGTGAGTGCTCATGGCCAACCCTCTGAGTGACCACAAATGAACATCTTCAAATAAACACAGAGCCCCTTTGCCTATGAGGGTTCTCACACCCATCCACGTCTAGCAAAAATTTGAAGTTGCTCTGAAACATGACTTCGTATTAATGGGACCTTCTCCCTCTGTGCACATTCAGTCATGTCACTGAGCAGAGACAAACAGAAGATGCCATTGCCTCCTGCTGCTGAAGGACCTGCAAAAATAACATAGCTGAGGGTTAGGAGTCCTGTGTGATCTTTTGGGTACCAGGTGAATGCTCCTGTGTGACGCCAGCGAGGGCACAGAGGTCTCACTGTGATGGTTTGGAGTAATCTGAAGACCTGTGTTGCACAGGGAGCCAAAGCTTTATTTTGCTGTTGTTCTGTGCTGGTGGTTTCTAGGTGTCTTGTTGGATTTGGAAAACATCCCTTTTCCTGTGAATATGAGTGTCTAACAGAAAAGCTTGTAAGGGCCACTGTTTTTGCTGGTGGCATCAGTAGCTGTCTGGAACAGAGCTAGCATTGGAGGAGTTCATTCCTGCATACCTGACTCGGGTGAAATTGTAACCAAGGCTTTCCCTTACTGTGCATCATTATAAGGGACAAAGCAAAGTACTTCTGTGTGTGCAGTCTTAGATTTGAGGGGCACTTCAGATAACAAAAAATACATTTTATAGATTAATAACAGGTCCATCTGCACAACTGTAAATATTTTCTAAATTAGCTCACACTTGAAGTGTAAAAGCTGTGTATGTCACTGAGTATGGTTATGTTTACAGAACATAATTTTTTAAAAGCAATTCCAACCTTTTTCTGTCAATAGAAACAGCAACAGACCTCATGTTAATAGATGTTGTTAAATCCTTTTATATTATGAAATGTATCTGTGACAGGTGGCATTGTCCTGGACACATTGAATAGAAGCCTTTGTGCAGTGAAATTCAACTTCAGGTGAAGTTTTCCTGAAGTCTGGCTTGTTTATTTCCTAGCGTTGATGGATGACACTACCTCGTACAACACAGAATTCTCTGCTAGCAAACTTGCTTGGTCTTCTCTTGGAAACACAACGCCTGTGTGGGCATCCATATGCATTAATTGCAAATTGTTTACATGCCTTCCTCTAGTTGCCTCGCCAGTTCCAACAGGATTTTACTTGGCAGTGGTGATGCCCTAGGAGCTGCCAGCTGCCACAGCTTTGCTAATGTGAACTTCCCCATGGGGGTTTGGTGCTTTATCTGCTGGGATTCTCTGGGTGCAGCTACTGCGTCCTCTCAAACACAAGAGAGATTTTGGTGCCTCACTGATGAGGCAGGGTGGTGTTTTGACTGCAAAATAAAGTTGGTTGTCATGGCTGGGAGCCCTGGGGATGTGTGGGGCACTCCCCTGCCCCTTCCCAGAGGCACTGGACCAGTGTGCAGCTGACGCCCAGCTGGCCTTTGAGATCTTCCCATCTACCTTAGGAAGGTGATTTTTGTGTCTTTTGCCTGTCTGTCTCCTGCCTCTTGCAGTAAGGTTTGATCCAGGGGGGTTAAGCCCCTTGACAGGGCTTAGCCAGAATAGAGCTGCTTTTCGTGGAGGCACTGAACCTGGGTACGGAGCCAGGAACATGAACAATGTAACCCCAGAGTCCTTTCTTCAGTTGTGCATCCCCAAAATGTGTCTGGTGTACCTCTGAGGAGGCAGGGACCAGACAGGGAAGGACACCTTTGAGGTCTCAGCGGCAGGAAGAACGAGAAGGGGGTCAGTGCCCTTCTGCTGAAATCTCCACCTACGCTGCTTTATGGGAAAAGGTACCACCAGGGACTCTTGGTTCACCTTGCCTGTAGCTCTGGTGGGGCCTGTGTTTCATCACTTTGGGAAGTGACAATGTAGTGACAACTTTTTACGGTTTGTGGGTGTTTTTTGTTTCCTTTGGAGCCTCTGTGACAGCTTACACAGCTGGGACTGTATTTTCCAAAAAGGTATTCAGATCATGTGAAGAAGCAAAGGAGGTATTCTTTCTTCCCTGCTTTAAAAAACCCAGCTCCAAAACCTCAGAAAGGTTAGCTTCATATACATATATCCAAAAGATCACTTTTGGCACACAGGTCAGCCAAGAACACTTTTTCAGATAGTGAAGCCTATCTTCTTTTTCTGATCTAACATTGGAATTGAGTAGGTGAAAGAGGATGCCTTTGTAGGCCCTGTGGATGTGGGAGCCCTCCTCTCTGATGCCCTGTCACCAGGAGCTGGGCTGCCTTACAGTTTGTACTATTTGGCAGGGAAGCGACTACAGACACACCATGCAGGGCAAGATCCAGCATGAGACAGCTTTTACAAAGCAACTGCTAGATAATAAGGCAATTAAAGATGAGAGGTGCAACTGGCAGCCACTGTTCCAAGCTGCCATGTGCTGCAAGGTGAAGGGGACAGCGGACAAGGCAGAGGAACAGTGAGAAGTTAAGCAGCCCTGCCTTCCTGCACAAATCTGTTATTTTAGCTTTATGCAGTGAGAGAAGTCATGAGGATGGATGTCTTGGATTTACCACAATCCACTTGCAGATGTCAAGGAGAAGCAGTGGTTTAAAGTTGGGTCCCTGTGCACAAATCACAGTGGCCCTGTGAATCAACATGAAACCAATGAAAACATATGGGAAAAAAGTGAACAGTTTCACTAGGAAAGGCTGCTGCATCAAACACCCTGCTGGGCACGGCCCAGGCAGCACAGTGGGGCCTAGCTAGGAGGTGACACACAGCACTTTTACTTCTTGCCATGCATCTCTCATGTGCTATGCAAATGTTAGAGATCTGCTGTGCTAGAAAAGCCCCAGCGCAGTTATCCACCTACACCTGAATTTGTACAGATTATCTACAGACCAGAACTGATCCTCTCCATCCAAAAAAGGCAGCAGATTCTCTTGGCGGCCAAGACGGCCATGAGTGGCACAAGGGGCTTTGTGAAACAGAAGTACTACCCCTTGCCTGCAGCATACGTGATGTTTCCTTCTGTTAAAGCCTAGCTAGAGGAACATTTCAAACTTCCTCAGATCTGGGAAACAGCTGTTATTCAGCTGGACAGAGAGATTTCATACATGTGTTTCAGAAACCAATTCATCTAGAGTCTGGCTTTAGCTGCAAACTCCTCAACAGGATCTGTGACCACAAAGGAAAGCAGAGCTTTGCACTAAGGAATGTACACTAAAAATCACCTGGAAGCAGCAGCAGGAAAGGCACCTGCAGTGCTAGGAAAATGTGAAGGTTACAAAACAGCAATCTGCCCTCTTTTTGGCATGTGTTTCATCCTGCAGGACTATGAGATAGGGAAGCAGCTCACCAGTCAGGGACAGCTATCACCACAGTGCTGGAGGGAAGGAAGGAAGGAAGGAAGGAAGGAGAACCACAATGAAGGAAAAACCAGACTCACACAAATTACCACCACATAGCTTGATCTTTACTAATAAAGCCAAAGAACAAAACATCAGCATTTTTTCCTCTTTTTCTGCCCAAAGAGCATTTCCATTTTTAACACTACTGCTTTTTGCAACAGGTGGACTACTACACACAGACAAAGCAAACCAGGGAATATTAAGACATTTTCTACATTTGTAGTTTGATGTTATTTCTGAAGACAATGCCTTGGTGAAATGCACTTTTTCACCTTCACACCATATCCTCCCTTAAGGGGCCACCTAGATATCACAATGCTGTGACAAACAGAAAGGAGGAGCCACGGGGAAAGTCATGTCAAGAAGATGAGGCAGATGCACTGTCAAGACACTTCCCAGCTCGATCCATTTCCAGTCTTACTCAATTCCAAGAGGATTCTGCAGAGAAAGATGGTGCCAGGCCTGCCAGGCTCCACCAAGGCAGAAGGCTGGCAAAGGTACAGAAGAGCAGGTAGCTGACTTGCTCATTATCTTGACAGGTACACTCCAGCATCATGGGAGTCTGCTCAGCATTCAGCTGTTCTGAGTGTGTATATATCTGTGCATTTTTAAAACTAACAGGTTTTAATTCCCTTTAGGCTCCAGCCAGCCAAACTTACCTCCCACAGGAGCCATTCCAAGCTCAGTAGCCAAGGCCAATATGCATATAATCACTGAACGAGAAACCTGCCAGCTGACCCCCTAGTTAAACAGTCCATACAACAGAGGCTTGGGATTTTCCAGGGTGGCCAGTGTCTGCAGGCAGTTCCTGTAAATGTTGTGAGCCCTTTCCCTGTTAACACACCCAACATGTTCTGCAGCCACAGTGGAGAGGGAGAAACAAAGAGGTGGGGGGTGATGTGAAACAGGATCAGAGCTGGCGTCTACCTCTGTTAGTATTTCTCTGAGACTTCCTGGACAAGTTTCCTTCCTGGCTTTTCTATGGGCAGGATCAGGGATCCACAGGCTGAAGAAAGAAACAGTTAGCTCTTGGCATTCTTGGCATGGAGGAATCTCTCACTGAGATGGTCTCTGCTGGTACACTGTGCATTTGCCTCCATGACCAGCTCTTCCAGTTCCTCACTGATCCCTCACATTAATAACTCCCTCTGTTCCTCACTTTCTGCTGCTCTGCTCCTGTTTGCTTCAGCCCAGCTGCTTGCCATGCAGCATTCCCCACTCCCACTGCCTTACAGCATTTTCCCGTTCCTGGCTGTAGAGATGCAGCTGGGTTTGTTGCTCCCGCCTCACCTTCTACCTTTGCCAGAGGAGTGGAAAAGTCTCTTCTGCTGCTCCCATGTTCTAATCATACCGGACAAATCAGAAGAGAAGCTGCTACACTGTGACGTTAAGCTGTTTGTGCACTGGCACTGCTGCTGTTGTCCAGCAGAACTGAATGGGGACATTATTAACATCGTGAGGGATTTGGCAACAGACACTGGAACACGCTCAAGGAAGTCACCTGCAAGGTGACAAATCGAGACCGATTTATGCAGGAGTAGCAACGCATCTCCAAGCGCAACCACAGACACTGGCAGTCAGCAGATGGCCCACAGGTCACAGATATCCTGATGCGTGCCCAAAGGGTCAAACTCTGCCATCTGTCACACTTGCACCCCACAGAAAACAACAATTAAAATCAGCACCTGGAATGACAGAGCACAAGGAGACCTGGGGGAGGATGAGTGCCTGGGAGTGCGCTACACTTTAGGTACTACCTGGACACAATAAGCCTGCTCTAAGAGTACTCAGAGTATGTCCCACTTCTCCCAAACCAGTGGCCTGATACTCAGGAGCACCTGGAGGCAAGTCCAGTATTTCACAACCCCACTACACTACAGGGGGAAGCAAAGCACTAGCAGCAGTTAAGACTATGGGAAAAAGAGCTTTTTCTGTGTGGATTTGAAGATGAAATATACTTCAATTACAGCCACTAACAATGGCTTCATATTGCTCAATAATCCTCTGCAGCCTCCAAAAGCTCCTGTACTACTACATGGGAGGGGAGGGCTGGAAAAATTTCCACTTTGGTTCCAAAGTAAGAACCATCCTGAGCTACCTGCATGAGAAGCTTGCCCTGGCACCCTCCCTTGTTCATCTATACATGAGATACTGCAGGACAGGTTTATTCCAAACCGAGGTCCAGGAAGGGAGAAGCAGTTATGCTGTCCATGCTCTGTTGTTGGTGGCCGAGGGAGGTTAGTCCGAGTGACTCCACCTGCAGTTTAAACTCATGGCATGGGATGGGGCTTTGCAGCGGTGGCGTGAAGCATCTCCGCGCTGCTGTAAGCACCTAATGTACTAACCAGCTGCAGGTATCAAAGGGAACCTCTCTTTCAGACTTTCAAAGAAGCCTCCCACAACAGCAGCAAGAGACACGTCAGACCCCTTCCAACCTGCTAACTTTTCTGAAAATGGAAATGGCCTTATGCCTCTTCATCAAAACAGGCTGATCTCCACCAGCTTAGCTTGTAAGGACTGTGGAGAAAAAGGCAGGAAAAAATGAACATAGAAACAATTTTCATCTCTTTTTAGAGCTGCCAGCACACCAGTGAAGCTGGGCACCGTCCTGCAGCGAACGCTCTCTGCAGGTAACCACGCTGCAGAAAGCAACGCTGCTCTTGTGAGTCATGCACAAAGGTACAGGATGGAGATTCACATGGAGACCAGCTTTTGGCTAACAACAAAAGACTTGGATCAACACACAACACCAATAAACGTGCAGAGCATGGCAAAGACCTGAAGAAGACAAATACAATGGAGAAGAGAAAGTTCAAAACCTGACTTCTCTGGTCCTACATCTGAAGGTCTCACTTTAACAGAACTTAAGAGTGGCTTCTCCAGTTCATGCTCTAGTGACTTCATGGTCCTTTGCGGCAGGAGGGGTGAGAAAAGGGCTTTATCCATCTGTCGGTTGAGCATCAAGTTGGTTCACTATCAGAGGCACTGAACAGTCTCATCTCTTTCGACATCAGTTTCCTTTCAAAATGATGGTTTTAGCCGTCCTGTTCCACTTTGTTTTCCCTCCTTTGAGGTCTAAGTTCAAATGCTGGAAACTGGGAAGTCTCCGGTACTGAAATGTCTGAGAGGAAGTGAATAGCTCCAGCCATGCCTAAAACATAAGGAGAAGGACATCTTTGTGCACATTAAAATAGCACAGCTGACAGCAAAGGCAACAGCACCCGTTTCAAGACCTCCCTCACTAGGCTCTTTTTTTAAAGAGGTGAATTTAGGCCCTATGGAAAGGCAAGTTCATCTGTACTTCGCCCAGGCAACCAAATTTTATTTGAAAAGATCGAAGGAAGAACTAAGATATCTCTGCTAACATCTCTTCAACTGAACAACCTCAACGCTCTTTCAAATTAAGAAAAAGTTAACCCAGGCTTGGACTGTCCAGCATAGTTTGAGCAACTCTTGCTTGTCATTTCACTGGTTAAAAGAAAAAGCCCAAACTTTATTGAACTTGTGAAGTACAGATTCATTTCCTCACTATTCATGAAGAGGTCATCCAGAGCCCTAAGTGCATCACCCAACAGAACTCATAGGGTGACAGACAAGAGAGGCACAACAAGGAAATCACACAAATACAAGTTTAGTTTAATGATCAAACTAAAATCCTATTTTATAAACAGCTATGCATATATAAAGGAACCTTTCTGAATTACAGTATCTGACAGGAAACAAAACACTTAGGACAATTCCGTAAGATGCACACGCAACTTCTGTTCAAAGCATGCATGTACAGGCAGAATTGGACAACTGCAAGCATGATTTTGTCTACAAAAAGAAACAAAGCCCAAAGTTAAGAGGCTTTTTCATCTCAAATATGAGACTTCTATATTTTTCTAAAAAAAATCCAGACAACTAAAAACTAAAATAAAAGCTGTATGTCAGTATTAAAGCACAAATTATCCTGCTGTTCACACTGTTTCACCTTCTCAACAAATTTCAAGGCTTTTATACAACAGATTGTATGCATGCTTTTTTCCCTCCCTACAAGAGCATGCAAGGGTGCTCTCAGGAATAGGAATACTTATGCTTTTCTCCTTTAACCATTAAGACAATAACTCTGTATTTAGAAGGGCTGCATATAAACTCCTGCTCTCTTATGTTCGTTCAGACCCTGGATTGTTAATTAGCAAATATCCCTGCTCAGCTGCTGTAATTTCAAATATCTGCAGCAGGTGGCACACGAGGCTCGTCGTTCATGGAGCAGCTGCCGCGTTACCTAAATCCCACTTGGATCTGTAATTCCTTGCAACTGATTCTGTAACATGAGGATAATACAGGGAATAGAAAATAAGCTACATAAAAAAACGCACAAAGCTCTAGGAAATTATCTGGTAACATCTTGGAACTTACAGATAAGCCCCTAAGAACTCTGCACTGCTTTCCTGTTAAGTGATTTGGGTTCATATTAAAGAAGTACCTTTTCCTTGGTTGAGTATGACAGCAGAGAAGGCCTAGTACTGACAGCTAGCAGCTAGTTTGAGACCCCCTACCCACAGCTGCTCTTCTGCCCAGTGCCTCTGAAAAACCACCTGTGACAAAACTGTTGCCTGAACTTCTGTTTGCTTTAAACCAAGCTGCATCACCTCAGCAGAATTTTATTCTGGAGGAACACTGGCACTGGTTTTACATTCAAACTGCTGAAATGAAAGCAGGAGTGAAAGTTGCGAACAATTTTTCTTTGTCCTTTTCTACCCCCTGCCACCCTGCCTTCTTTTAGGCAGAGATGATGGTATAGGGGGGGTTTAATAGTGGAGGAACCCACCAAAGACTTCCCAACTCCTACGCATGTGCCAAAATTGCAAGGATGCCCCTCTTTCCTGTAGTACAAGACCATTTGCAACACCATCACTTTACCTTCAAAGAGGGAATAAGGTCGGTCAGGAATACGACATCCATGTGCTCCATACTCCAAACACCATTCAGCAAACTGCGGAACAATTAAAAAAAATATTTTTATTCAAGACTGTTAAATGCAAGCTTGAGTATCTGAATATCATTAATAGGTACAAAATGTGAAGCAGAGTAAGCAGACGCACAACATATAAATCACTGAGATCAATTTGTCCTCCTTCAACCATGACAAGGCCACAATCAGGTTTTAAAATATGCATTTGCATAGAGTGAGTTTCAGTTTCATAACAATGTAGTGGTGGGCTAGACATCTGCTTTTTGCAAATCAACCCTGCTACATGCCAAGGAAAAATGCTGTAAGAACAGATATACTCAGTCAGTCTCTTATCTCTCTTGGTGCTTAATTTATCCACAAACTCAGGACTTAGAGCTGTTAATTGCATTTTGGTTTTCTTTCATTCCTGTGCACCAGTTTAGAGTATTAAATCTTCAGCTGTCATTAATTAGTTTTATTTATTTGCTCTCCCCAAGCCTTATGAAAAATCATTATAAATACAGTTAGACAATTATGGTCATCAACATTTTGTTGCAGGAGATAGATTACCATTAAGAAGAGTTAACAGTGTCTTCCTCACTGCTGCAGTAGCAACATTAGACACACACGACTTATGAACCGCACCTGGATCAATTCAGTAACAACCAGCTACTTCTCCTTTATGGTTCTCCAGAGCATTAGGGGGACACAAGTTCCCATGGCATTTCTGTGTTTGGATGCAAACCACTGCTTGTTCAAAATACGGGCAAAGCAAACAGCTGAGAGGTCTCTCCCTGCTTCCCCTGCAATTGGGCCTACCTGCTAGCAAACACATCAGCCTAACTAGACGGTGCCCCAGCCCTAGAGCTGGGGTTCTATTGGGTGTAAGCATGATTCCAGAGCCATCAGTCTGTTAATTTGAAGGAAATGGGTGGTATCTCCTCTCTTCCTCCCCTCCCCACTCAGCTCTGTTTAAATATTTAGGGGGGGATGAATTTTTCTTCTCTTGATAGGGGTATGTGCATGTGTGTGAGTGTCTTCAGGAAACAAGGAAAAAACCACAAACATAAACACTGTGATTCACACTGTTATTAAGAACTGATTAAACACTTTTGGGCACCCTCTGGGTGTAAATCTTCAAACTATAGCTTAATTCTCCCATGTAACCTGTCTTAAATGTGAGGACCAAACATGTTTATGACATGTTTCTAAGCTACAATCAATTCTTGCAACATCCACATCTGATTGCACACTAACCTTTATTATTACTTTCAGCCTGAGAACTGCAACAGAAATTTTAAAAATGCACCCTAGGCTATTGAAACACAACCATCATTTGCAAGTTCATAATTTCAGCATAACCCAGATCTAGTACACCACAGTATCTTTGTTTAACAGGTGGGAGGAAGAAAAATATCTTAGGAAGACATCTGACATCTTTGTCACACAGACTGGGCATGCTTACCACCAACAGTGGCAATCACAAGGCTGAACAGCATAGGGCTCAATGCTCTCTTGCCTGGAGCCCAGGATGCCACAGCCCCTCTTTCCTCTTACAGACAGGCCAGCTAGGAGTGCCTCAGCCTCCTTGGAGCCTGTCTGATAATCTGAGAGGAAAGCTGTGAAGATGAAAGTGTGAAGCACAAAACAGGGGTCTCCTCTATTCAAGTTCTTGTGGTTCATTTGTGAAACAGTTCCATGGCTTTCGTGAGGTAACCAGGGATTCCAGGCAAGACTCCTTCCCCTGGGCCTGATGTTTTCAGCATGAAGAAGCACCCCTGGGAGGGAAGCCATCTCATTCTCTCAGTTACATGCCTCTAGGTACCACCGTAACTGCATGTTTGCTTCCCTGCACACTCTGGCTCAGAAAGAAAAGATTTCAAGAATGCCAGACAAGCAAATTCCTCTGCCTGTTTCAAGATTTCCCCTGCAAGGGGATGCTGGAGATGCTAAGTGGCAGAGTGGCTGCAAATCCACTGCCTGACTATGGTGGGCAGCTCCAGCAAAGTCTTTGGCCACTGCATCACAACTTCCTTCTTAAAGGGATTTCAGGTACGTAACAGTCTCTTCCTTCTGGCTTTGAGACAGATACGATTGCTTTTCTCTACATAGGTGTGGACAAACACCAGGAGTCTTTTGAGCCAGAACTGCAGCCCCACCAGGAGCTGCCAATGCTGCACAGAGCTGCAGAAGGTGTGCTAGCATGGAGGATCATAGGGAGAGTTGACAGCCATGCTGCCAGCAATGCCTGCAGGGTACTGTGGCTCATGTATCAGCAGTGGGTGACTCCATGTGTAACAAAGTCACACATTTGCTGTGGGAGTACTAGGGTTTTAATTCAGTCTCTAGGATGCAGGTGTATCTACAGGTGTCCTCGTAACATGATGCTTTGGTAAATGTGAGACAAGCAGCAGATTTTTAAAGCTCTGCTGACAGAGGACAGGCTGACTGCGGAGATGAATATAATAACTTTACATATGGCCAATATTCACTAAAAAGCACCTAGGAAACAACTCACCAAATTTCATTTGCAATACTTTGTAAAAGGCTTCAGCTAAAAAGCTGTGTACACCATATGAAACCTCATGTCAGTGATTAAACTGGAAAAAAATCCAACAATCCAAACCGAGGTCTTACAATGTAAGGAAACAGGCAGACAAAGCCTTCTCCTTCAGTAACTCTTAGCATAGTCAAGAACTGACAGCAGAACTTGGACAATTCCAGTGGAAAAATTCTGAGTGCGTCTTTCTCTGCAATTTGTATTCATAAAAAAACTCTAAGTGAGCAATTTAATAACTGCAAAAGCCCCAAACAGGCACTAGTCTGAAAACAAATAATTACAAAATACAAATACAAACAGTATTGCTTGAGGACTTGAGGAGGACAGTGAAATAATTAGCACCACATAACATCATTCTGTTATTGTTCAGGCAGGCTAATTTTCAGGCTCTTATTTTCTCCTGAATACATTTAGTCCTTCCCCTCTTACAGATAATTTGTGTGTTTCACTCTGCTTATTAAGACAGTGCTTGCCCCACATACACAGTTGAAGTCGTCCAGTAAAAGTGAGTAAAGTGGAGCAAGTGATGGGCCCTGTTATCCCACCCAATGTCCCAGCCAGCCCTAGTGCACATCAGCCCACTCCCACCCCAGTTTACCTTGTAAAGGCACTGGGATGTGAAAGGGAACAGTGATTTTGCTGGGATGCTGTAGAGCTCACCTTGCAAGCTCGGTAGAGGTACTTTCTGTCCTGAGTTAGGTTATAGAGAGACAAGAAGGAGTAGCCATTGCCAGCAGTACCATGGCAGATCCCGTACCCCTTTCTCAATAAACCTCTCTGCCAGATGACATCACTGCAATCCATAGCATCTTTCAGGTATTTATCCTCTTTAAAAGTCTGTGGAATAAAAACAGAGAATAAACACACACCAGTTGAAGTACTAATGAAAACAAAAGGAAGCTGCCCCTGAGAAATGTTTTGCTGTTTGTGTAGGGTTTTTCCATATAACATTTATTTTGAATTTTAATAATCTATTCTTCATAGACTTCTCTTTCTTTTCTTAATTAGTTGTTTCTCCTTTCCCTGCAGGATAAAAGAAAAAACTTTTCAGGTTTTTGTTTCCAAAATCAAGTTCAAGGCCTTTGGTTTTAAAAGCTACAATCTATTTGAAGGGTATGTGGTCCTTTTTTCTTCATTTTCTGTTCGCAAACCAGAATTTGAAAACATGAAAAGAAATGTGATGCTGCCTCCAAGAAACGTAAAACGGAATACTGGATATCAAATCTCGTCCTAAATTGCTGGTCTGGTCTCCATGACTAATTCTTCCTGGTTACTCACTGTTTGCCTTCAATTCCATGTCAAAAATTCACAAGAATATCTCTTTACATAGCACACAACTTTTTCTCTGTCACAAATACAAGCAGGAACCCTACATTGCCTTTATGAGTACTTGTATTAGTATATTCGTATAGTATATACTCAGAAGCAGTAGTCAGTTTGAGCAAAGGAACACTTTGGCAAAGTTTATTGCAACTGAAATGCACTTTAAACACAGAGGGCTCATCCAGAAAGAAGCAAACAAAAGCAAGTAATTTAGCTGATTAACACCAGAATTCCACCTTTATAAAGCCACTTTGTTGCTCACCTTTCTCTAAGGCACTTTACAGATCAACAAACAAAACCCCAAACCAACAACAACAACAAAAAACCTACCAAAATAACCCCAACAAAACAAACCTGAGCCACTACTGTAGACTTCATGCTTTGGAGATGGTATCCCCTGCCAAACTATTTAATAAGATAATAGAAGCAACTAACATGCAAGATTCTTAAATTCACAAGCTTGAAAAAGGAAGTGCCTCTCTCTGAACAGGGTTTGCCAGCTGCTTAGCTGTAACATTTTGACTTAAGGCCTGGCAACAGCAGTTGACTTCCAGGACAAACACTGCTGTCTGTTATCATGAGTCCTGTGCCTGGTATGAAAGCATAGCCAGCAAAACACGTGCCAGTTTTTTTCTTTCAGTGCTTCAAAAAGCAGAATATAAAGAATAATAGAAAGACATATGTTTCATCACCTTAAACATAGAAAGAGGCCAAAAAGGAGACTGCTAATCAGAACTTGGTCCTATCCCTCTCACCTCCTGCAAAACATTTTGTGCTGGGGAAAGCATCACAATGACAGAGAGTGGAGAAGTGTTAAGTCAATCTCCTACCACAGTCCAAAGAAAAAGTAACTGTGACTGCTGTTACATGCAGCAATGCTGTAAGAAATTCACATTTCAGGTAGCAGCATGAGTAATTGTTCCATAAGCCAAGCCTGCTTTTCATCAGCCCACCCAGATGCCAACCAGGGAATCTGTCAAGGAGGGCTGTCAAAAACAAGAATCGATTTACATAAATTTAATTAAACGGCATACTTTCAAAAGCATGCAAACAGAAGCACACAGAAGGACAGGTAGCGAAGTAGTTGAGAATGGAAAAGGGCAAACAGCAGGCTTGTGAGAGCTCAGCAGTTTTATTTATGCCCTGGAAGGGGCCTGGGATCTTAGCTCCGACGTTAAGTTCTCAAGAGTTAGATCTCAATGAAGGAGTAATTTATGGAAGACATTCTTTGGCAAGGTACATAAACCTATACTTTTGAAAACCAACATAATTGTTAAAACTCTTGGGATNTATATATATATATATAATATATGTAAGAGCTTGGTGCTAATTAAATCACCAAGGTTGTGGGTTTGATCCCTGCTTGGGCCAAACACTTAAGGGCTGGACTCGATGATCCTTGCAGGTCCCCTCCAACCCAGAATATTCTGTGAATCTGTGAAATCTACGAACACAGAATGATTCACCTTATACGCCTGCATGAGCATGTGGATGACTCCAGGGGCACCATGGCACCAGTGAACCAGTCTGTCAGTCTCATTGCTTAGCGATGATGGGTAATTCCCAGATCGGAATTTTTTATGACGCACGTAGTCAATGCTTGGCTTCACCAGCTCTGTCAGGGTCTCCTGGTCCACATTTGCAACTGGCTGAAGTAAACATTAAAATAAACATCACTAAACAAATCAACAGAAGTAGTAACAAATTGTGTATCAACACTTAATTCTACAATCTGTTTTCAAGTATCCTACATATGTGCCCTTGACCAAATACTGTGCATCACATCCTACAGATTTAATTAATGCCTGCTTATTACACCCTTGCGAAGAGCATTTTTACAGTCATTGCAGAGACAAAGAAATTGGGGCACCAAGTTGTTATCTGTCTTAATGGAGGTGACACAGAAAGACTTTGGAAGAACAGAGAACACAGTATGAAGACTCCCAGACTTCTCTTTTTAACTTAAAATAGGGAGAACACCTACAGGAGAAAGGCGTACATATGGTGCTCATAATACACACTTCCAACATACTGAGTTACACATTTTGTTTTAAAAAGAACTATTTCCCACCAAATGAAGGAAAGTGTATGTAGCAGCATACCTGGCTAGAGATTTATGAAGGTTGAAGTTTTCCATCATAAACAAAGCTCCCTGAAGCTGTGGGCTATAAATCTGCATTTCCAATTTCAGAAGCAATAGCTACCTCACCAAATATCTAAACATCCTTGTACTACAAACTCATCCTTCAAATGCTCTTAGGAATTTTCTTTCCATTTTTTTTGTTTAATTTAAATCCTTGTAAAATGCAAAATACATCCATCATCCTGCATGTTCCTTGTAACTAAAGGTTTAGAAGCCAAGTAACTGCTATGTATGCAGTTGCTCCTGGTTGGCATTCCCTCCACTACCAGCCCATTCTCCACCATTTTAACAGCAGAGCTCTCTATTTTTACACAATCTATATGATTTCTGGAATTTCTGCAAGCTGTGGAAACAACCACAGGCACTGGAGCCTATAGCAGCCTAATAACTGAGCTTATTTTAAATAACTTGTCTTTCTTTTTGATTCAATGTCATAAAATTCCACTGTTTCCCAGCAGCTCCAGCACATTTGTATTCAACAGGTAAGCACACTCCAAGAATTCAAAGTCTGACAGCCAAATGAAGAAAACTTTCAATAGCTATATTTTGAGTAACCTAAAGAAACCAGAAGCCTCCATTTCCCCTCAGCCAGAAAACCCCTGCTAGACTTCTATCTACCAGGGCCCTCAAGCAGACTCCAGCTCTGCACTTTTCTGAGTGGAACACAAATGTTCATGCTACTCATCAGAAGTACACCTGAATACAGAGCAGCTTGTCATGAAAAACACCCCAAAGCTAATCAGCCCTCACTCAGAACCCTCCCTGTGTGGTAGGGAGGTTTCATAGCAATGTTTGTTTTGAGGCTCTTGATTTCACACGGCAATCCTGCAGAGGAAGGCAAAGAGGATGGGCACCAGCAATAAATGCCTTCAGTCTTGAGCGGTGCAAGGCAAGCCCAGCCCAGCTCAGAAATCCTTAGGAGGTAAATCCAAGAAGAGCAGAGCTCTTTACAAACCTCCTTACCTTGTGCTTCCAAGAAGATTTGAGTATAACTGAGTTTTTTGCCTAAGCTGCTGAAGTTCCCAGCACTTACTTCAAACAGATAAAGAGTAACCTACAGGTGTGCATCCTGACTTTCTGGCCAAGAGCAATGGTATGCAAACAGACACTTCTGCTTCAGGGTTAGTCAAAGGATCTTGGAGTAGAGACTCCCTAGCTAGCACTTTGGAATTCCCCCTCTGCCTCCTGGATGACCTACTTAACATGGCTAAGCTCTTATTCTTCCAGTAGCTGGTAAATACTCCAGCAATACATGTTTCCTCCAGTTTAAGAAGTGTTTGGACAACACTCTGGGCATATGGTGTGATTCTTGGGGTGTTCTCTGCAGGGCTAGAAGCTGGACTTGATGATCTTGATGTGTCCTTTCCAACTCAGCATATTCTGTGATTCTATTATATAGGTATTGTACAGGAATTACCCTCAGTAACCTTCACATCTCAGGTGCAATGTTAAACGCCTTTTTTTGTTATCAAATAACCACCCAACAAACCATCTCTTGAATTCTTTCATGAAAATACAGCAAAATTCACCCCATTTGGCGTGGGAGGGATGGGGAAAGGATGGGACTCTGATATGCCATCTTCTTCTGCAGTGGATGACTCAACTTTGCATGACTCACAGTATTTAACATACAGTGAAAAGATGGTAATCTAATGCTGCATAAACGAAGGCTTTCTGGTAATTCTTAAAAGCAGCAATTACATGTAAAGGAAAATAACTAGGACTTTAACATGTAGACAGAGTAGCTTCTGCTCAAAGCAAAAAGCACTGTGCAATGATTTCTGCTATCAGCCTTAAATAGTAAATGAAGGATGGAGCCTTTAAAGAGCCTTCTTTAGAAGACTAGATGTTTCTCTGAGAATCTAGCACTACCAGGGAAAGAAAAATGGAAGCCAGAAGGTCGAAGGAAGCAAAAGGGGGTGGACAACTTTGTTGACGAAAGCAGTAGGTAGATAGGAGCATGGTAAATCAGAACAGCCTGAGGCCCCAGTGGGATAGTTACTGCAGAAAATGGGTGTAGTGAGGTTAAGACACACCCCAGGTAGCAGAGCAGTAGCTACTTCTATAGCAAAGTCAGCTGCTTTAACCAGAACTGCTGGTGGAAGTGGTGTAAGTAACCTGAAATGCAGAATTTTTTCTAAGCAAAGAATGGCTGAGCAGTGGCAGCACCAAATACCAGCTCAATCACTTCTGCAATTATCATTCTTATACAGCTGCAGACTGGGAGGAGGTACAGTCCTTCCATTTGCCTGAAGAAAACTCATTCTGCATGAGCTGGGAAGGAAATCAATATTTACAAAGATGTACAGACTGGCAGTGGCACCTTAAAAAACCAGAAACAGGTGCAGTAAAGTTTTGCGGCTCTATGGCAATCTTCTATAATGAATCTTAAGGCTCTTTTCCCAGACTGTAGAACAGAAATAAGATATACAGGTCTGTTTGGAAAAAATCATAATCCTATTGCAAATCTCATGGCAGGGGGGAATTGATTTAAGTGTGGGAAAGAGGAGGTTTACAGAAGAGAGGAATCTCACAAAGGAAAACAAAAGAGGAAAGCAGGGGTCATAAATACACTAAAGAACATCAGACTTTTGTGTGAGAAATAGGGGAGCTAAGTAAGAAGAAAAACATCTGAATAATAAAAGCATACTGAAGACTAATATGTGATTAAGGATAATCTTCCAAAAGCACCAAGACAGTGGGAAAAAAAAAAAATTACTAAAGAAGAGAGGAAGGGCACGGAGGACAGGAGGCATCAGCGGTGCAATCATTTAAAAATAGCAAAAAATTGAAGAGTGATGGATAGTAAGTCAATTTTTAGCTGTTCTAACTGCAGGCACCAGAAGAAATAAGTGTGAAGATGAGAGAAAGCACTTCACTGTCTTCGCTGAGGACAAGAAACCAGATCCTGAAAAGCTGGTGCTCTAAACCACAACTCAAGAGTTAATTCATTCTAATGTGATGATATCCTAATCACAGTTTTCTTCTGCTATCAAACCCTTAGGCAGCACCTCTGCACAGTTCTGTGCTACAGTCTAACTCCAGTTTGTGAGACCCTGATCCAGCACAACACTGCACATGCATGAATGCCAAAGATAAGATCCTCTGATGCAAAACAAAAATCACTGCTACTTCACCTCAGCCAACAGAAGATGCTCTTACCTGCATGAGCATGTAATAGATCCCAGCCACTCCATGGGCTGCTCCAACATACTGCTTCCTGTGCCACTGGTACAACAGAGGACAACGGTCTGTTTTCCGCTCCTCCTTTGAAAAGTTTTTCCCCGATTCAATAATAGCATCTATTACCTAAGAAAAACAACACACCCTGATCACCCGTGTTGCTTACTTTGATTCAGAGGATTTTGCTTCTGCATGACTAAATCCACAACAAACACTAAGCCACAATACAGTGGTAGGACAAGAATATTAAATTCATTTGGATTTGAGTGTTGAGGGAGAAAAGGTATTTTCCTTAATGATGAAATCACTTATATTTTAAGAGTAGAAATTTAATCTAGCAATATTTCTAATTACTTTTTTCCAGCCCTGGCTTCTCTGGTTCTGGTATCTGCAAAACAGTTAGACAGGTTCCCCACACTAAATTCCCTTTCTTTTCACTTAAAATACTTCCAGACATCTGTCTTAAGGTTTTTTTGTAACAATGTCTCAAGTGGCCAAAACTAGTTACATATTGACCTATTTCCTTGGCTGGACACAAGACACACCCACACTGGCTTGTCCCAGCCCCAGCTGGGCAGCAGGAAAAGGGGGAAGAAACTCGATGGATAGATCAGACTGAGTTTCCAGCTCTAGCTCCCTCTTCTCTCCAGCATCCCTCTCTTAAATTACTTGAAATATGTACGAGAGTGATCTCAGTTCAACCTCACTGATACTGTGATGCTGGAGAGAGAAGTGTCTTACCTCTTTGATAACAGACTGTGGGACAGTGTCTGGACCGATTTCAGTATTCAGATACAGCAAGGCATACAGGTAACCTGCTCTGCCATAGAGCAGCTCATCTGGAAGTTCAGAATCCATGCTGATGACTGTCCTTTGGAGTTGCAACAGCCTGCATCAGACAGGGAAGGTGGGAGAGAGAGTATCTTCTCTCAGAGTAGAGACCACACTGGGTGGTGCATTGTACAAGCCATCAATCCAACCCAAAGCAGAACAAATGGTGAAGCCCCACCACCCGCCCTCAATCACTCCCAGTCCAGCTGGCTGCCGGGCTTATACGCAGGAGCTCTGCATGCCTGCCATCTCAGAGCCAGGGCACTATCAGCACAACTGTCAGGACTTTGTGCAGACAAACACATACAGGGCAGGAGATGGAGAAGCCCAGAGAGCTACTCCAGCAAAGACAGAAATCTCCTGGAGCCTCTGGGAATTTCACCAAAGTGAGGAACACTTAATTGTACATACTTAAGAGGGAACAAAATGAACACACAAAAACCCCCAATACCACCATTCATCATTCCCTCTCCTAGGAAAACATGTTGTCTCAAACATTTAGCACCTCAGTTTTGAAAAGGACACTGCTATAATGCACAAGTGTTTTGCTTGCCTTTAGCAATGAAAAAACAAGAAACAAGAAGCACTGGCCATCGTAACTCTCATTTTCTCCAGAATGACTCTCTGCTAATACTCTACCAGTCTGTATTAGCACTGAGGTAGATCAGAGATCTGTTTTATGCCACTCCCTCCCTGTCTCTTCCTATCTTTTTTGATTAAATTGATATTCAGATGAAACCATGGTGATGATCACATTTTAAATTGGGGGAGGGGCAACAACAATCTGGATTAAGACTAAACTCAATTCCCAGATTCCCCCAGCTATTTCTCAGGAGAAATGTTAGCATTAATATCATGCCATAGCAAAACCACTGACTTCAATCATGTGTTTATGGTGTCCCTGCTTAATACTAGGGAAAAGCCACTCACAAAAAACAGTTTTATATCTCCTTTCTCAGAACTACACTTTGGGTTTCGAATTAAATGATTTTCTTCTAAACTGTCCGCTATTAAGCTTTATTGTTGAACTCATACAACTGGACAAGGTTAAAAGTGAAACCACAGATTACATTTTGACATCTATAATGTACCACTCAGCTGGTGTCATGTATATATTTGTAAACAAAGAAGTTATAAAATAAAAAAATAATCAAACTAAACTCCTTTTCACTACTCCTCATAGAAATTACTTTCCAAGGACTAAAAGATTTCCAAACACTAAAAGATTTACTGCTAATCACATTTTGCTATACTCATGCTTCCTGCCTTACAACAAGCAATACTGCTTTCTGAGGTGCATTCAAAATGACATGCCCAGGTTTACTGCCAGTTGTAAAAGCAAAAAACCCCAAACCTAACACTCACTTCAAAACTGAAATATTCATTCAGGAACAGCAGCAGAGATTAAATAGAATAGAACAGAAAGAGAATAGAAAGAGAACAGAATTTTCTAGAATATAAAGAGACCAATTACATTTCCAAACATAAACCAGAAGGGAGATGAGGACATAAGCCATGCTGCAAATTCTGCCAACCTGAGGTATGCTGCTGGACAGCTAGCAGGTGAACTGTGGTGCTCAATGCAAACCCCACAGGATTCCAGGGCTTCCAGCCCTTGCTGGGATAGCAATCAACTCTACCAGCAAAGGCACAGTCAGCTCTCTAATGAAGCTACATCTAAATGGGATTTCTTGAGACATTTGTTCCATTTAGATTACTTTGAAAAGGGGCCGGAATTTTTTCAGGTCACCCTTCATATGCTCTGACCTAATTAAAGCCCTTGCCTTTACAAATTTGCTCCTGCAAATACTTCCTCTTTGTTATATTAAATTTTTGTTACTTATCAATCCGATACACTGTGCTTCTGTCTGGCTGCTTCCAGATCCTGCAGTGCACATGTTTTGTAATGAATCTTCAATTAAGACCCACTCTTTACAGAAAGCATCACATACTGCACAAGCACTACATATTGCTGATGACAAGAGTGTGGCTTTTGTTAAATGTCACTTCAATGTGACAAAATCAGAACGTGCATACACTACAGATACGCCCAGGACATCCTGTCCTAACAGCGATAGAGGACTCAAGATAACCCACTAAATATGAATCAAGTGCAAGCCAGCTTTAATAAAGATAAAGCCTATTTTGTATTCTTGTACTGAAAACTTAGCAGGGGAGAAAGTGTCCATTCTTTAATCCTGTCCTCTAAAATTTTACTTGCAAAAGTTACTGAACCAGTGCTCTCTACAAATGAAGGGCATGACATTTCCCACCATCAACCACTTACTTGGCAACACATTCTTTAGATTCACTGCTGTTTTTCAGTTTGTGGTAAACCACTGCACCCACTGCCAATGGCCCAGCATCACCACAGAGGAAAGTAACTCTTCTGCCATTCAGATTGCGAAGGATTCTCTTCACGTAATCAAGAGATCGCTGCAAATGGCTCTGGTTTTTCGTGACGCGGTACAGTTGCAGATATAAGAGGGCAATACCTGAAAGGAACACATGAAAAAGAGAGAGTTTCACTTACTTTTCTTTCTAAATGTATTATATTCCCCTCTTTGGTGCCTCTGAACCAGTCAAATGTGAACAGGTATTTTGGCAATAAAAACATGTCAGTCAAGGGTCCTAGCTTATGCAGTGTGAAGGCACTGGGCCACTATTTGGGTGACATTTCAATCTGATTGTGGGAAAAATAAAAATTATCGGACTGAAGCCCAATGGTAGAATCTCAATTTCCAAAAAAAAAGAAGAAAACTCATGACACAGGCCTCAACACCTGGCAAACTGTACTGGGTTTGCATAGCCAAACTTTGGTAGCAGGAGGCTACAGGCTTCTGTGAGAAACTGCTGGAAGCTTCCTCCATGTCTGACAGAGCCAGTCCCTGGTGGCTCCAAAGGCTGATGTGCCACTGGTCAAGGCTGGGCCAATTAGAAATAGTGGCAATGCCTCTGCGATAACAGATATAGGAAGAAAAGGAAAAAAAGTTATTGTGCAGTTGTAATTGTGGTCAGAGAAGACCGGAGTGAGAACATGCGAGAGGAACAACTCTGTAGACACCAAGGTCAGTGAAGAAGGAGAAGGGAGAAGGTGCTCCAGGCATTGGAGCTGAGATTCCTCTGCAGGCATGGTGCAGATCATGGTGAGGCAGCTGTACCCCTGAAGCCCCTGGAGGACCATGGGGATGCAGAGATCCATCTGCAGCCCATGGAGAAGACTCATGGAGCATGCCAATGCAGGTAAATGCCTAAGAGGAGGCTGTGACCTATTGTAAGGAGGCTGTAACCCCTGAAGAGAGAGGAGCCCATGCTGGAGCAGCTTGTGCTTGAAGGACTGCACCCCATGGAGGAGTGACCCATGCTGCTGCAGTTTGCACAGAGCTGTCGCTCATGAGATGGACTCACACTGAAGAAGTTCATGGAGAACTGTCTCCTGTAGGAGGGACCCCACAGGGGAGCAGAGGAATGACTCTTCCCCCTGAGCAGCAGGTGAAACCATGGGTGATGAACTGACCATAACCACCATTCCCTGTCTCTCTGTGCTGCTGGGGGAGGATGTAGAGCTGGGAAGAAGGGAGAGGTGGGAGGAAGGTGTCTTGAAGGTCTTATTTTACTTCTCGTTACCCCGCTCTGATTTTGTTAGCAATAAATTCAATTAATATCTTTAATTCTAGCCTGCTTTGCCCACGATGGTATTCAGTGAGTGATCTCTCCTGGTCCTTATCTCAACCCATGAAGCTTTTGTTATATTTTTCTCTTCCCTGTCCAGCTGTGGAGGGGAGAGAGAGAGAGGCTTTGTGGGTGCCCTGCATTCAGCCAGCATCAACTCACCACACAAAGAGATCACTGAAGATTCAAAAATGTGAGCTAACAAGCATATGTGTGACTGAGTACACTAACTGTACAATACTTAACTATTATATGCAAGAAGTGACTCCCCATTTGATTTTAAAAGGATCTTTTGATGAGTTTTTGGATTCAAGTTGCCAGGTTCTTCATAACCCCTAAAAGTATTTCACAGTAAGACTACAAGCTTGTACAAGTCAAGCTGGTTTGTAAAAGCCAGAAGTCAAACCAGGGCTTGGAGAATGCCAGGAGTTACTATCAAGCTTCTCTCCATTAAACTCATTACATAGTTTTCCATTAAAACAAACCAAAACCTTAGCAATAACAACAATGTAGGCTGAAGGAAGTGAAACAAATCCATCTACGTGGATGTCTATTGGCCAACTGCAAGCATACACGTGCAGAAGTAAATCACTTAATTCCAGACCACGCTGTAACTCAAACCCATTTCTGAATGGACAGAGCACTCTCCTGAGCCTCATCCAAAGCCAAGTACACACAATGCCCACTTAGCTCACAGAGAGGCTACCTCAGTAGTACAAGAACAACAGCACCACAAGAGTGCTGGTACAACCTCACATGTTCCCTGGGCAGGCTCTGAGCAAGCCTTTCTAGGTGGATCTAAGAGGAAAGCTGCAGAGCTTGGGTAGCCCAGTTCAACATCATGGAAACTCATGGCTACATACTGGGATTTGCGGAACCCTTTTTTATGCTGCAACAAATGTGTAAATGTCTTTGGTTGATTAAAGGATGATTAGAAATGTAGCCACAAAGTCCAGTTCATTTAATTCTTCTTTGTGTTTCTCAGTGCAACACCCTTAAAATGGCTCCTCCAAGAGATCTGGCATGTAAAATAGTACTTGTATCAGTAAGATGGACTCTTACATGTGTCCTATGATTGCTACATGCCAACAGCAGGTGTTCCAAGATGTTAAAGATGTTTCACAAAATTCAAACCAATGCTTACGACTGCACTGCCAGTAGTATTTGTCTAGACTTGGTACATAAAAAGCAGGGCAGTTGTTTACAGCACTACTTTTGCCTTCTGATTTCACACTAGCAAAATGCAGCAAAGAGCAAGTCTGGGGAAAAAGTATGTGCATTAAGTATTTTAAAAACCAGATCATTTAAATACTTTTATTCAGAACCATATCCACAGGAGCCTTGAAAGAAGTTAACAGCTTGGAATAGATGTAGATGGCAAACCTTCTACAGAGTGGAAAAATCCCACACTCATTAGACAACGTCACTTGTTCATCTATATTCCTGTTTCAGCTAATGATGGCTGTGTTACTTTTACCTTATGACTCATTTTCAGCATGCTCTGGTTTATCAGCCATAATTTCAGTTGTCAGTCACCGTGTCAGAACACAGCTCCCTGGGAGCCATTCTGTACTGTCAGCATGAGAAACCCACCACTGGAGATCTGCATGCACTCAGCAGGCAGTCACTTTCAGACCCTGAAACACGTATATCTTTTAAGCCTGAGTTGTCTAAAAGTTCCCCACCCATCCACCCACAGCACCATCTGTACCGAAACATCAAGAAGAAAGCAAAGAAATTTTACCCTTTAATTGCCAGATTTAAGGCTAAGGATGGATGAAGGCTGGAGAGCTTTTCCAAGCTACTCTCCCCTCAAGACATAGAGATAAAAAAATAGACCTCCTCAGGGCACATTTCAAGCATGTGGTGCTAAAAGTTTAAGTATGCCTGAGCTTGAGCTAGAAGAGCAGGAACAGAATATGCCATTCTATCCAGCAAAGTCACACTTAACAGGCGTAGATGGACATGTCCTGGCAACTTGAAGAACACTGGCCGCATCAGACATGAAAACTGCAGGCTCTGCCTAAAGGATTAGTGTCCTGGTTTCAGCTGGGACATAGTTAATTTTCTTCTCTGTAGCTACAGTGCTGTGGTTTGGATTTAGTGTGAAAATAACACTGATAGCACACTGATGGCTTAATTGTTGCTGAGCAGTGCTTACCCTAAGTCAAGGACTTTTCAGTTTCCCATGCTCTGCCAGGGAGCAGGTGCACAAGATGCTGGGAGGGACCATGGCCAGGACAACTGACATGAACTGGCCAAAGGGATATCCCCTACCACAGGACATCACGCTGGGTACATAAACTGGGAGGAGCTGGCTGGAAGCCACCAATGTCTGCTCAGGCATGGGCTGGACTTTGGTGAGCAGGTGGTGAGCAAAGGCATTCTGCATCACTCATTTCTCTTGCATTTTATCCCTCTCCTCTTTTCATTACAATTGTAATTATTATTATTATTGGTTTCATTACTATTATTATTTTATTTCAATTATTAAACTGTTCTTATCTCAGCCCATGGGTTTTATCTTTTTTTTTCAAATCCCCTCCCTATGCAACTCTGGCAGAGGGGATATAGGAGGGGCAGGGTGTGAGTGCTCAGCTGTGTGAAATTTAGTTGCCAGGTGGAGTTAAATCACACCTATTAGAAGGTCTCATTTACATCTGGACAGCATCAGTGATGCAATGCTAAATGAAAAATGGTCTCTAGCAATAACCATCACCTGCACATGCCTAATTTTCTTCATGATCTTCACAGTCTTGCAACCATACCTCTACACTCCCCCTCCTCACACAATCATTTTACCATTTTTGTACAGACAGAACAAGAACAGCCAAACTACCCAATTTCCAGATTTGAAGGCTCCAAGCTCCTGGCCATGGAACATATTCCCCTCATGTACTCCCAGTGATTAGAAAATGCTGTTACCATTAGAAAACTGCATATGAATAGCCTGTTGAACAGAAAAAGGTGAAAAATAACTCATTTTTAAAAGCAAACTTAAAGAAACAAGAGCTAAGGTAGAAGAGCAGCCTTAGAAAATCCACTCTTTTCGCAAAACAATGATCTCCATATACAAAAGTCAATTATCATTCTGTATCTTTGTCTGCTGAAGTCAATGCAAGTAACAGACAGTAATGACCAAAGCTCCAGAGTTAAAAGAAAACCCAACTCCCAAAAATACCTGTAACAGAGTATTTCTGCCACTCCTATGAGAATATCAGAATCTCCTGTGAATAAATCCAATTATATCATTTAACAAATACATTTCATTCAAATTCTAGCTTTCTCACCAGTCCAGCCAGTATAGGCAGAGCAGTCATGTGGATCTGCCGTCTTCAGCCCTTCCTCCATTTGTTGCAGAAGGTCCTTGATTTTTGCCTGGATCCGTTTTGCAAACCGAGCATTGACCTGAAAGCAGGACACAGGGAACGAGCCAGAAAAGAAACGAATTAAAGAATGCAAAGTGTCTGCTCCACTTTCTTGTTTGGGAAGAAAACCAAACCAAACCAAAACAATCAAACAAAAAATAACTAGGAAATAAATAACACATACAGCAATCAGTAGCATCAAGGTGGTTCATCTTAAGTGTGTCTCATGTAAATACATTCTGACTACATTTCAGGGTAAGTTACAAGTATCTACATTAAACAAAAACTACCTGTGCATTCTTTAAAGTCACACAAAGAGCAGCTATGGACACTGTGACAGCATATAATTCTAATCAGCACCCTGGTACCAAGACCATGTTATGGACAAACGGCAGAAGCCCTGTGCTGTAGGTGCTTGCTCTCATCACAAGGACCCTGCACACCCTTGTTAGCACTACAGAGCAGGAAACAGCTCAAGGAAAAGAAATGTTCATACTCAAGACAATCAAGCCAAAGAAGATGAGCAGAAGCAGCTCAGCATCTTCTGCTCAGGCACAAAGGCAAAGAAACAAGTCTTTGATTTTACACACTGCTCGCTTTTACTTTTGACCAACAAGTGTTTATATAGATGAAACATATGATATATAACACAGGATACTTTACTCTTGCCAACATTTCTCTCTCATTATGCACACTTTTAGGGAAGATATGTTACTGATTACACCTTACAGCCTATGGAACATGGAAACTAGCACAGTAGTAAGGTAAGCTCTTACTCGACTACAGCACATCCCAAAAGTGCGGGGTTTGGATAAATTACAGGTCCTGGATGCCACCACGCAACTGATTCCTCAAGATGTACCACATTTTGTATTCTTGTTCAGAGCGGAACTTCAAATAAAAATCAGTGATTTCAAACATCCATCCAACAGATTCAGAAATCAGAAAGATTTAAGAATTGCACAAGGCTTTTGACACACCAGAAATCTCCAGGGTCAATAGTTCAAATCCATTTAAAGATATCCATGGCAGGATAGAAAAGGAGAAGGAAATTGTGCCATTTTATCTCACATACCATTCTACAAACAAGCTAGAGACACCTTAACCTTCTTCAACATCTCTAGAAATAGCAACCAAACACAGTAGGCATCTGAAGCCTGTTACTCTTCAGCCTTAATATGGTGTTAAGCACCTTTCTGTTAGGGAACTGTACTATGCATCCACTCCACCACCACCCCACCACCCTCCCTTTTTTGACTAGTTCAGTGAGGTCTCAACACAAAGGAAAACCTTCCCCAAGGGCAGGGCTTCTCTCCTTCAAAAGACAGCTATGCCAATGCTAAGGCATATGGTGAAACAGCATGAGGATATTCACGTGGATGCATCCAGGCACAGAGCTCAGCTTATCTGACAAGAGTGAACTAAGGCTTCGGACTCCCCATTTATTTACCTACTGCACATCACAAGCATGCTGGTTGTCTTTTTGTTCTGACAATACACCTGCTGTTACCAAATCAGGATATTTTATATCAAACACCAGATTAAACTACTTAGAGGTAGGAGGGAATTACTAGGACATCAGGACACCTGGGTTCTGCATTGAAAGCTCAGTCCCATACAAATAATTTAGCTCAGGTTGTTAATCCCTCTCTGCAGAATTTGAATTGCAACTTACTTGTCTTGGTTCAGTGCTTGGAAAAGCACAGATTAAAGGATATTTTTATTAATATTTTTATAATTATCTGTAAGCCCAAACAAACCTACTCCCAAGCTTATGTCAGTGTGAATAGGTTATAAGTGGAAACAACATTTTCCCCACCTATCTACTCCTCTACCACTGCCTTTCTTTTTTTCTGGTTGCTCTGAAGCTTTCACAACCAAGCACTGTCACTGATCATTTTATAAGATTCCCCTATAAACTTGTAACAGAAGCTTATATGCACTAGAATAAATTAATTACAAGAAGAAATGAATGTTGAAAGGTGGCTTTAGAAGATTTAAAAACTTCCTTCAAGGAATCTTGGGGCAGCATTACAACTGAGCATAACATGCACACTTGTGTGGAGCACAGCTTGATTTTCATCAGAAGCACATTCATCTCATGAGGATGTTTCCAGCTGGCATTCAGTCTTTTCTGCAGGTGACTTGTTATTCCTGTAGGGACAAACAAAAACTAGGAAGCCTGATCTCTGATACCCAGTGGCACATTTACTTCTGTTTCACAACAGACTGGGTTATTGCAGGAGCTGAAGAGTATCTTTAAATAAAAAAGGCTCTCTCCAGGAATTCAACTGCTGCATTACTCCTCTGCTGCTGCAGAAAGAACAACCACCACCATCCCAAACACTTCTCAAGATTTATATTGTCAAAACACAAAAAAAAGATCTAATTCCTCATTATGCCAAATAGAGCCTTGTCCCTATTGGTTATGGTAACTAAAAATGCTCATTATCAGCGCAGAGGTAATGCTGAAAAAACAAAATATGTTCGTTTGGAAATTAATAGTTTTATTTATTTGAACCACATCACTTTTTCCATTGCAGTGAGAGAGCAGGCAAAGCTACATCCCATTATAAAGTCTTCCAAAGCCAACAAAAATGTAAAGACCATAAGTACTTATGGAACATCACTCACCTTCAGCACTAATCACAAGATGTCTAAATTATGCTGTCCTTGTTAGCAATACACATCTCCCCTATCGGCTTTCTTTCATTTGTAGGGTTTCTAAACAGAATTTAACTCATCTTCTTCTGTAAATTCAGCACTAGAACTACACACCTACTAGAGCACAGTGCTAATAACATCAAGGTCATGGGTTTGATCCCCATATGGGCCATTCACTTAAGAGTTGGACTCAATGACTGCTATAGGTCCATTCCAACAGAATATTCTGTGATTCTGTTATTATAAAAAATACATCATGATGCAAACAAAAATCTCCTAAAAACCCCAAACATTTCACTTGCAGTCAACATTACAGTAACATACCAATTCTTACTGACCATTGCAGCCATATCCAGCTTTACAGCCATGGCATTAAAACAAACCAGAACTAGGAGCAGATAAGGCAATAAGCAGCTGCTATGTAAGTACTGTATATCATGATTTCTGGTAGGTAAGAGAAGTTTGTAACTTTAAAGTCTTGCATGTGCACTTGGACCAAATATCACAGTGCTGATGTAAGTCTGATAATGCAACCCTAAGGCCTTATAGCAGTCCTTTTGTCATTAAAAGTAACACTCTGGTTTGACAGCCATGGGATGAGTAATCTCATTTGCATTTGTCAAAGACATTTAGATACCCATGTGGTGTTCAAAAACACCTCTTGGCCTTTACTTTCTCATGACATCTATGCTAAGAACTTGTGCAGAGTCACAGCAGGTCAATGGAGACCTGAGCTCACCAGCTTCCTCACAAGTTGCCAATGTACCAATCTTTGTTGCCACCACCAGCTCCCAAAACAACTATCTTGCTTTTAACCCTATCTTAATTCATCAGGTTTTTGGGGACTGATGCTATGTGCAAAACCAGACTGCAGAAGTAAGCAACTGATTCTGCAGAAGTAGAAAGGAGATGACCTACACACACAGCGCTACCTACCAAATAACCAAAATACACTTTTATTTCATCTTGCTTTGTTGTTGGTGACATGTAGAACAGAACACGTAACATGGTGCTGTGCTGTCTTTCAGCCAAAGTGCATTTCAAAGAGAAGAAAATAGAGCTCAAGTTGGTAGTGCAGCAAGAACTCATTCAAAAACCAAACTTGCATAAAAGATCGCAGAAAGGACATGACAGACACCAGCAAGGAAGAATGCAGTAGGGGAAAACTCACAGTTCAGCTGAAATGAGGAATCCTGGCTGTACTGAAGTCATTGGGAACTTTGCCACTGACTGTAAGGGAGCCAGGTTTCACACCCATGCATTGGAGCATGGTTTTATTGAAGCAGGATGAGCTCTCATGCTCACCTCCACAAGTTCCTGCAAAAGCAGAAAAGAAGGGATGGCATGGAATCCCATATGCAGAATCTAGCAAGGTCTGCTAGGAGGTCACCAGTCTTTTTGTACAGAAGAACAAGTTCTACTTTATTTTTACCTAAGTCAAAAGACCTTACAGCTCCAATAGCAGCGCCACCTTCTGTGAAAATACCAGATACTGTCGAAGCTCATCACCCAGCCTCTGAAACACTCACAGTTCTTTGAATACTTCTCAGACAGGTCCTCCAGAAACAAATGTGAGTTCTGCAAAACCACATGCTTAATAAATGCTTTGAAACATTGCTGTCTGTAGAACACACTGCACTGTGTTTCAGTGATCTGTCACTTAGTGCCATACATGTGATAATGGGGGAAAAAAGTAAAAAAAAAGAAAAAGAAGGGGGAGAGGAGGAAGAGAGAGAGGAATCAACAGCTGTAGGCAAATTCCTACACTGCTACAAATGCCAGTTTAGGAATAGGCTTTAAACAGGCATCACCCTGTCTCAGAGGATATAAGGGCGTGAAAAACATCATTAAAAGGCAAACATTCAAGTTATAGAAAGAACTACTTAAAGCATGTGAAAAATAAGAAGACTGTGTCTCTAATGCATTTGTGTGTGAAAGAAGTTGTTTGTCTCATTGGTTATAAGACAGCAAAAACCCAAAGCTTAAAGATCTAGATGATCACAAATCATCAAAAAGCTCCAGATTATTGGTAACAAAAATAAACATTATTAACAGGTATCCTGTGTTTTGGGAAATGGAGAACAATAAAGCAAAAGACCAATAGTGAAAATCGCTGGTCCTCCAGGTAGCCTAACACCAGCATGCAACTTCTTGAAAGCTGAGAAAATAAAAGTCTGTTTTGAATATGATTTAAAGTCACTCGCTACACAGAAATCTCTGGCCCAGCTGTGACATTTTTAGGTGGTCCTCAAGTTGCAAAAAAAGCTAAAACCTCTACCAAATCTGTCTAAATTACCTCAATGCACAGAGAGCAGATATATTGCACATATTGAGCTTGACAGCAGATCAGTGCAGTTAGACCCAAATAAAATTTATTTTCACTAGGAAGCAAGTATGTTTTATTGCACTTGCCCACACAACTAGCTGGAGTAACAACTCATTAACATGTAGGTTTGCAAGATAAAACTAGAAACTGATGAACAGCGGATGGATGTGAGACAACTTAATCAGAACTTGGGGGTTTGATTTTACAAAGTATTTTCATTCAGAACTGGTTGACTAAAATCAAACAGGCTCTGTGGTCACCTCCTGAATAGCAGGAGAGGCTTTCACTACAAAAGCATCAGAAAAGCCTTAAGTGACTTTCAGTGCTGACCTGTGCTGTAAGAAAGAAGCAGAAGTTCTTCCTTTCGGGCTGTGTACAACTGCCAGGAGTTAGTAAGGGACAATGAAGTACAACAAATTGATTTTCAGGCTCAGTTTTGACCAAGACTCTCAAAAAGCAAGACAAACTTTCCTTCTGAAGAATCAGAGAATACTGCAAACCTTGTTTGTTTCAGAGTCACCTATGAAAATAGCATATGCCTGAGTTGGGGAGCCAGGAAACAGTCAAAAAAGCAACAAGCTCAAGAAATGCAGCTACCTCATCCCACACCTCTGGAAAAAAAGAGTGGGAAGAACTATTTACTGGCTTTGGAAGTTGAATTTTGCCTCCAGTGCAATAAGTTGCACAATTCCCAATAGTAGAAGTTGTTGCTGAGTCAGTCACAGAACACAGAGAACTCGCTGCTCCCAGTGAGATAACTAAAATACCCAGTGAAACAACCCCAAAAAAATTTTTAAAAACAAAGCAAAAATCAACAAAAATACAAACAAAACCCAAACAAAATAAAAACATAAAACCCCCCAAAACAAAGGGAGACAACAAGTGAGGCTATGACAAAAGCCCATCTACATATATTTAAAAATCTATTTTACGGGATAAGGAAGACTTAAAGCCACATAAAGGAACTATCAGAAGTAACAGAAGATTGAGAAAGCATTAGGAAACTAAACACTACTAAATCACCCAAATGATAAATCTAAATTTATAGATATTCTATATTCTATATCACCATTAATATGTATTTTCCAATGAGCACCATTATCTTTGAAACAGGTTCCCTGTAAGAAGCGCCCTGCAAAGCTTAATAAGGCACTGTATACATTTCTCAGAACATACTACTTTTTTCTAATATTCTGGCAATGGCAAGTCAGGAAAAAACTAATAAAGAGAGAATTTGCCTAAAGAAGAAGTTAAAGTTTGGGCATTCTAGTGACCAATCCATGAAGTTTGAATCTAATTTTGCTTCTGTCTTGTGATTCCACAACAAATTCAGACAATCTTAAAGTGAGGGCTGAGATCACATTAATTTCTTGATGACAAGGATGCTTCTTTTTTTGCACAACCACAAAATCCACATCATTGTCTAGGCTTCCACCTTTCCCTGGCTGAGCAGATAATATCAGGCTGCCTTTTTTTCCACATCTCTGGCCTGTAGTCAGTGTGAAGGATAATCCCAAATCACACCTGACTATACTATAAATGTAGCCACAGGGCTGTGGTGGCTCCGAGGACAGTGGGCAATAGATCCTTGAACAAGCCATCACCACCCCTCAGCAACAAGCTCTCTTCACATTTTTCCTTCCCAGAAAATCCTTTAGAGCTTTGTAACTCTCTACCACACTAGGGAACTAAGAACTAGGGAGTATTCTTTGTTATGACTCTTCATTTCTCTGCCTCCCCTGACTATCCATATCTCCACTTTGAAAACTTTTGGACCAACCACTTTGAGATAATACCTGTGGGTACCTTTTTAGGCAAAGGTATCTCTGTGGGGTCCACATGAAAACGAAAAAGGCTACAGGATATATATTTAATTGAAAGGTTCATCACTTATTAAACAAAGGTTTACATTTAAAATCATGTTTCTTATTAATCTAGAATTAATGCTGTCTGATGAATTATTACTTTGGCTTTCTCAGACAATTTACAGAAGCAATTTAAGTTCGTGACACTTTAATGGTGAAGAAATCTAGTTAAGGAAAGAGTGAATTTCAACTACATGAGCAGAGCCCACACAGACAGCTGCAGTGTTTACTGTGACTATTTATAAGCAAGCAAAGCAGCAACCTCAAATTCTGCTTCTCCTACTCCCATACTTTCAAGATTTCTGAACAATATTTTACCCACACATACTTCTATATGCAGAATTTTGTCCCAATTGTCTCACATTTCAGACAACGCCTTGAAGAGCTTCTTGTCCTTTTATCAACCAGGTGCACTTTAGATGGCAATCATGAAAGACTAAGAAATCAAATGGATTAATAATGCATTGCCTTCCATGACAACAGCAGAGCCCTGCACACCTCAGGCTGTCATTACGTGAGTCACTCAGCGCTCCTCACTCCACTCAGCAGCAGATGGGAGGAAGGAATTATGCAGCGCACTGAGGCCTTCTGAAAGATGCTCTCATTTTTAGGAAACTTGTGTGCTTGTGTACAGAAGTTTACAGAACAGACTTCCTACCCTGTATAAAGTCCTTCTGTCTTCACTGGGGCTTTAGGCAAGGAAAAGCGTTCTTCTGATGGAACGGGAGTCATTAAATGCAAAAATAAAATATTAAAACATAAGCAGAAAATCACAACAACAAAAGCACCCCAAAAGTACTCATTATGAAATCTCACTAAAGGATAGTACTAGGAGTGACAGCATGCAAATACTTCAAAGAATATAAATACACATAAATATACTCACAGCTATATTCTAGCCCAGAAATATGTAAGATGACTCCTGAGATTTTGCAGACGCAAAACCAAAAGAAAATGTACACTTGCTTCTGCCTTCTCCCATAAAATGCACAGAATTGCTGTAGTTACATGGTTTTAAGGCAGTACAGAAGATTTTTTTTCCAGAGGCACTTCATCCTCCTGAACAAAGCCCAGACACCACCTCTTATTAAATACACAACTACTCAGGTGCTCTAACGTATTTTCTGAACACACCTGCACAAATAGCTGCTGACTGCCACTCTTTAGCAAGGAAAGTCATCCACCATTGATGCTGGGAAAAAACATTTGCACCCACTGTAAAACACCATTCTCATGCACAGGAGAGCATAACAGGCATTCCTAATGTGAACACAGCGCTAGAAATTCTTGACTAACTCATTTCAGCTCTGCCAAAGAACAGTGTCTCTCAATTTAGACTCATTCAATAATCAAATCTGAAGTAAATTAAGAGTTGAACTACTCTGCAATAGAGCTAGTATAATTTAAACACGCAATTTTTAAGAATGTTCATCTTCTTTTGATATGTCACCATTCTTCTGGTTATCTCACCTGAGAAAGCTTTAGTCCATCTAGATCAGCAGTAAATGAAGGAGTATTTTCTCTTTTAAAAATGGACATGAAGTGTGGGATTTAAACAGGTACACAAGAAAGACGACTGGCCTACAATGGACTTGGTAGCATGTTTTTTACCAATTTAATAACAATATATAGTGATAGCGGTTCTGCCATCTCCTCTCTGCCTTTAGTCTTGAACTCATCATACTTTGATGATTTTTATAGACTAAGCCAGATAAAAAAAGAACAAAGAAATAACAGTTCTCTTCCACAAGGAAATAAAATAGTTTTACCAACACTCAGCATACTGCCAGGAAGTTGTGTACAAAACAAAGCAGATTTCACTTTTGAGCCTACTCTTGCTTTTTAAACCTTCTCAAATGCTCTGCTTTTGACAGCTGCAATTAACTGCAGCAGTTAGACACTGAAGCCCCAAAGTATTCTCTTTTGTGGACTCTGCTTAGCTACGTACAAATTCATAAACCTCAGTCATAAACAACTTAGTAAAACCTTTCATTGCCTTGGACTGATGGTAAGCCAATGGTGTCCTGCTGGTACTTACAATGGTCAGAGCGAATGTCTCTCCCACTGTTGGGCATCACTATCCTTGTCTCACTCTATCAGTAAGTCAAGATAATTCCATATTCCATAAGCAGAAAAATACAGAGCTGATATCAACAGCTTTACTTTATTCATCCAGCATACAATCAAGAGAGTTAGGAAGCTAACTTCCCACCCTCAATGTATTTGTGCTTGCAGCAGTGTCACTGTGCAGTGTTTTCCATGCAAAAGATGACAAATCTGCACAGTAGTGAAGGATGAGGCTGTACACGGGCTAAATGACAGAAAGTCCATATTCTGGCATTCCTTCTGCAGCTTAATCCAGCCTGCATGGTAACAGGCCAGAGCAGCTTCTCTACTTAAAACTTAAGACACGCATAGTATACCAAACAGCAGCACATGGCATCAAAGATATAAGCAGAGCAGGAAGACTGCAAACCTTTTGTGACCAGGCAGACCTTCTGCGGGGAGGAACCGACTGCCAGGTGCCTATCATGGTGCACCTGAACCTATAAATGTGCATATGTCAGTAAATAAACACGTGAGAACAGTCCAGCGTCACCTAATGAGTGAGCGTTGCTGTTACCCGAAAATAAATTCTCCTCTTCTAGATGGGCGCTCATCTTTTCCATCCCCTTATGCATTTTCTCTGGTGAAACTCGGGCAACTTGTGCTGACAACTTCTTCTGAGACACAACCACCGTGGTAAGACCAGCTACAGCTGTTCTGCTATACAGCGTTTTATTACCTCCAGTTGGGGTACCCCGTTCACCCCCGTACCGGAGTAAAACAAACAGCCCGAACTAAGAGCCACTGCTGCCGACTCGAAACTGTGCGGCCGGTCTGAGCTCCTGCTCCTTCCCTCAGTTCACCCGGCCGCTCCCTCTCCTCGGGCGCCCCGGAGGCCGCGCTGGCCGCCCCGAGCTCGGCCGGCGCGCAGGCCGCGGGCAGCCCC